>JAZHYW010007488.1:0-202181 GCA_037355805.1 Ixodes ricinus
TCATGAGACTCGAGATGACGCACCCCTTCATCCCAACAAAGCGCGGCTTCCTCAAGCGCTCGGCCACCGCGCGAAAGGAGTCGAAGCGGAACAAACAAAAGGTGGTGGTGACAAACTTTATTATCAATATGACGCCCTGTCCGGCGCTAAGAAGGGACCTGAGGGTCGAAAGGGACCGGACATTTTTCTCACTCGGAAACGTGACGGCTGGCGCCGGAGCGGCAGCACACGGCAGCCAGTACGCCGTGGCGGTGTTTTCAAAGTCGCGCGATCCCGCGGACTCCTTTCCGGAGGTGCAATATGCGGGAGTGTTGGGCAGCCGGCGGGACGCCGCGAGGCGTCATGTACGGGCGGGCCATGTGGGTTCATATTTTTTAATGAAACAGTTCGGTGAGGGGCGCGAGTTTGTGAGTTCGGTGAGTTCATGAGTTGGGTGAGGGGCGTGAGTTCTATAGGTTCATGAGTCCGATGAGTTTATGAGTTTGTGAGTGAGGACTTGAAGTACAGTGTGGTCGTGAGTGTGAGGGTGAGTGAGTTTTTACTTTTTTTTCTTTTGAACTGCCTGTGAGTAAGTTTAACCATCATTGCCGACCTCTGCTCAGTACATAAGCTGGCGTTTCTCTAATTCAAACTTTCTTCCGACCCCCAAAATCTGAGTTTCTTAGATAAAAAAACAATTACCATCTACGACTTTTAAGGGACATTCTTTATTTCATGTTGCGCTATCTGCATACGTATGTAGATTATTCAGACAAATCACCGTATTCCCCGAGACGAGATAAACTCCTGAGAATAAAGGAAAGACGCGAACCACAGAAAATATAGAAATCTTAAACGCACCTACCAGGTTATTATCGAACATATGAACTGCAGTCCCAAAACACTCCCATCACCAAAACATAGAACAAAATATGACGTTATATAACCACTCTATATGTCACCGCAAGGAGACATATAGAGTTACACTGTGCCTCCTTGAGGAGGCAAAGTGTAACGAAAACCGCACTTAATCCTCGGATTTGCCATTATTTTGCGGCATGTTTAAAAGAAGATTCTCACGTGTATACAACGCTGCAGAGACGGCTGGCGTATGCAGCTGCTTATGCTTTGTATTCAGACAGATTTGTTCTTCTTTTTTTAATGCGTTAGCATTAGTACACACATGACAGGGAAAAGCTGACGGCGTCCGTCTGAGCAGGGGCGGATGCAGGAATTTCCTGAAAGAGGGGTCAGGTGATGGTCAGCGTACCATAAGTTTAGGAACCTCCTCCCCCTCTCCCTCGTTTCACGCCCTAAATTTTACACATGCAGAAATCAAGAGGGGGTCAGGACATCCGGACCCCCCTCTAAATCCGCCCCTGCGTCTGAGGCCAAAACAGTGGATAGGGAAATGCTCCACTTAGCGAGGATGACAGTAGTGAAGGACAAAGGCAAGGGGGAGGCGACGTCATGGGCACGGCGTGGAAGCCGATGCACGCGCGGATGCAGGGGCGAGTCTGAACTTGCAGTTGTGCAGAGCGGGTATGCTTTACTTTGCGCTACGAAATTTAAAGAAAGATTCATTGGTAAAACATTAAGGAATGCGTTAGCATGACCCTTGGGAAACGCCACACACGTCCCCTTTGGGAAACGCCACATACCTCCCCACTTTGGAAACGCAAACTCTGACCCCGTAATGAAGACAAGAAGAGGCATCAAAATATAGAGGAAGCAAAAAGGAAATTTCATTTTAGAAAGTCAGAACAGAAGAAGGGATCAGCGTTAGCGTTTCCTAAAGAGGGACATGTGTGGCGTTCACCAAGGATTATGCTAAAGCATTCCCTAGAGATCCACCAATGGATCACCCTATAATTTTTTATTTCCTATTGTCAATGTATTCCTGTTTAGAAGCAAGCAAGGTGCCCTAAGTATCTTTTCGTACGGTGCATTCCTTTAAAACCAGCACTATTCACAACTCCAGAGGAAAAGACGCCACCAAGCGGAAAAACCGCGAAGAAGGGAAAAGGTGAACTACAGCCTAACCAAGTGGGCAGAGAAAAGTGGCGCGGTCTGGCAGCTGAAAGGGTGAAACAAAGGAAAGCGGATTAAATGCGCGCCGTTGGACTTGGGAATCATTCGTTTCACAAAAGCAACACGCTTTTGCGTTTCATTGCACCTTGGATCCGCGAACGATCCAGCGGAGGTACTACCGGACAAAGGTAATAAGAAGCTTATAATGCCGGTCACTATAATACATTACTCACATGGCCGGCTTAAAGAAGAAAAAAGGATCCCATAACATAGGTTCCTTTGCCGTCGGCGAGTCCAGAGACCATGCAACGTGCGGAGAAACGCGAACTTATTCACCGACTGTCCACAAAGGAACCCTAACGGTACATTTATGATCGTGTTAACGGAGTATAAATATAACCTCGTTTTATCGTTTGAACAGAACCGGTGAGCCCTGGCGCTTCAAGAGAAAGCTGTTGACGCCTGCGTTCCATTTTCGTGTCCTGGACAACTACTTGCGCATTTTCAACGAGAACGGCGACTTGCTGGTGAGGCACATATGCTCGCTCGTCGATAAGGCGCCCAATGAGCCCATACGCCTCTTCGAGATAACGCAGAAGTGCGCCATGGACATCATTGGAGGTGAGCACGGGGCATGCGGGAAACAACGGATGTTCACTGACAACTTAAGAAACACAGGGCCTGACTTGCTAAATTTACGCGCGTCGTGAACAGCTCTTCGGCGTTTTTATTGGCTACCGCAATCCCTCTCACTGTAGAACCATAATGATATGCGTGGGCGACGCCCGGCATTCCTAAGCCCTTAGTGAGCGTTTTGACAGAACCGTTCTGTTATCTGGAAAGCGCCGTCCCTAGCCTGTTGCATGTTAAAGGGAAGCTGAAGCACATTTCGAACAATCTAAGATTGGAGCACAGTTCTATAGCTTTTGTCCCGTGAGTTCAGTTATCGCACTTCTCTTGGGCAGAAGTAAAACGTAAACCGCATTTATTTTAAAACTACGCGCAGCGATTGCCACCGGGCATGCGGCGATCCTTTTTGCCGCCTGTTATCTGTCACCGCGATATTCGCGGTGAGAAGCTCGTTA
Source organism: Ixodes ricinus (assembly GCA_037355805.1). Classification (NCBI taxonomy): domain Eukaryota; kingdom Metazoa; phylum Arthropoda; class Arachnida; order Ixodida; family Ixodidae; genus Ixodes; species Ixodes ricinus. The sequence goes on from JAZHYW010007488.1 coordinate 3,096, forward strand.
GGGGCGCTTGTGTTTTCCTCACTATATGAAGAGTGCACCTGCTACCCACGTGGTTATGTTTTCATTTTCATAGTACATACAAGCTCGGCATTGCCCGTGCTTGCATCAGCAGAGGAAGTTGAAGTATCCTCACTCTAGGTTGTGAAAAAATTGGACCAGGCGGCGATACCCAAAGTGGTCCAGTCTTTCACATCCCAGCGAACTGCGAACTTTCTGTTCATAAAAAATAATGAACAAAACCCACCTGAACACGGTCGCTAGAAACGTCGATGAAACATATAACCACCAATTCTCCAGGCGAACGCCAAAATAACCAAGAAGCGCTAGACCTGTTATATTTCTTCTAATATAGCTGCGAATCAACTTGTCTCCTCCAAGAAGTTAAATATACAGCCGAGGGCTCTCGCCAAATTTCAAACTTTGTTGTCCGTGTAGCATTTATGCTTCCTATTACTGCTGACATAAGCAAACTTGACATGATTGCAAAGATGGAGGGACCGGAAGTCACTTGGAACGCAAGCAGCGGTTCATGTTTGCAGAACAGTAAAACGGTTTATACTCCGTCTCACCTTAGTCTGGACTAACTGAGAAGGTCGTGCAAGCGCGAAAGGCTAGCCTTGACTGCCTCGACTGGAGCACTCGCTGCACGAGCGCTCGTGCAGCCACCAAGGCTTCATCCAAAGAAACTAGCTCGCGCTTTTAGCATGCACGGCTAACAATAGTTCATGCTAAGGTGAGACGAAGTGCGTCATGGTATCTGAAACTGTTCTGCCTGAGCTTGTAGCTCGGCCGAGTCTCGTGCCGCTCGAACACACTGCGCAGCTGCGACGTCGTCAGCGCATGCACACAACAGGACTTCGCTTTCTTAGGTTCAACGCAAAATATTATACACACTAAAAAAAATTTCCAGACGCCTGCTTTCTCGCCGGTCATGAGGTTAGTCAACAGCTCTTATCTAGGAAGCGGAGCATGGCAAGCATGAGTAGGCGCTGAAAACTGCTCTACTCCTAAATGCGATCTGCGGAGTAACCTCGAGCTCGTGTCCACGTCCTGTTCATTGTTCCGGCTGAAATTGCTCAGGAACAATTTTTTAGGGCGAATGCCTTACTTGCTCTATTAAACGACAGATCGGAGTAATTGACCACAAAAAAGTGAAAGCCGTTTACAACTCCCTGTAACGCCGAAGTAGAGCGCAGCTCTTGAGGAGGAGAAGGGAAGGGTATTGGTGGGCGGGTCAAGTGACCTCGGGGGGTCACCTGACCTGGGGGGGTCACGTGACCTCACGGTTACGCCGACAGTGACGGCGACAGCGACGCCGACGCCGCTCAAGCCGGAAACGGGCGCCTAAGAGCTGCGCTCTAAAATGCAATAGACCGATCTCACCAGCCAGTTTGACTACGCCACCGCTGCCGCAATGCATCGAGGGAACTCTAGTCTTTCTGCACGTTCCGCAACCTCGTTGGAGCTCTGCACGTGTAGAGCACGAGACGGCACGAGGCGTCTCGACCACTGCCGTTTGCCTCCTATGAACTAAAGTTATGGCGGCGTCACGCATGCGCTGAACGCTTGGTGAGATAGGTCTATTGAGCGGCACTCGCCGCTCAATCGCATGCTCAAAAACGACCCTCGTCCTTGCGTCGTCCTACACACTAAACATCCTTGAGGGTGTAGATGGCTTGTCCTTTTACTAACACCCTCTTTGGTGTAGCCAAACGCCCTAAGAGAACGGCGTCATTCTTAACACCCCTAAAGGAAGGCGTTATTCCGAAAACCCATTAAATTAAGGTGTGATTCCACAGTACATATTTTTATTAGCTGTTATGACTGCACAGTACGCCCTCTAAATAGGGTGTACCACCGCCAGAAAGGGAATTAACAAAGGCGCAATGACCAACACCCATAAGGTAGGGTGTAATAACCCAAAAGATTGCACGAAGAAATGACTGCAAATGAGTAGAAACATGCCTGGTTCACTTTTAGAGCGCAGATCTTAGGCGCCAGTTTCCGGCTTGAGCGGCGTCGGCGTCGGCGTCGGCGTCGCCGTCGCCGTCGGCGTAACCGCGCGGTGCATGTTGGGTAAATTTCCCCACTAAATTTAGGGGAAAATTCTCCCCGCTAAACTTAGCGGAAATTTTTCCTGCTAAATCTTGCGGAAAACGTTTCCCCGCTAAATTTAGCGGAAAAAAGTTCCTGCTAAATCTAGCGGAAAATTTTCCCCGCCAAATTTAGCGGGGAAACGTTTTCCGCTAGATTTAGCGGGGAAAATTTTATTAGGCTGTTATGACTGCGCAGTACGTCCTCTAAATTGGGTGTACCACCGCCAGAAAGGATATTAACAAAGGCGGAATGACCAACACCCATAAGATAGGGTGTAATAACCCAAAAAATTGCACGAAGAAACGACTGACAATGAGTAGAAACCTGCCTGGTTCACTTTTTTCATTTTTCGATCAATATTCTACCAAGTTCTACTAAATTTTCTATAAACGATTACAAGCAGGTCATCTGGCCGCAGCCATGTCTCTGCTTGTGCGGGCAAGCGCGTGCAATTACAAGCTTTCCAAAGGGCAAAACTACGTTCACGCGCACGTCATCTAGCTTGGCCAAAGAACGACTGAAAGAAATAGTTCCCTTTATCCTCGCCATTTCACCACGACCAAGACGCTTCTAAGTCAATGGTGGTCCGTGCAGGTTATACTTGGGCCAGACTAGAACCAGTACGCCTCTGTAAGGTCATGAACATTCCCACCTGATATTGTTTCACGACCCTTTAAATTGTACAACAGAAGGCACTAGTTCAATCTCCAACTTTACTTTTCGTGCAGCATTTATGCTTTCTAGCACTGGTGCCGTAAGCAAAACTCAACAGGCTTGCAAAGACGGAACGACAGGTAGTTGCTTGGGACGCAAGCGGCAGTTCATGTTTGCAAACAGTAAAATGGTCTATTGAGACGGAGGCAGGACTACTATCAGAAGCATGCTTGCAGAGTACTTACAAATAATACAGCGATCTCATCTAATGCGTGATAGACGCATAATCCGATTCGGGCAGCACAGAACAATTCGCAAACACAATGTAGAGTATGAAGCCGGTCGATCACATTCAACGGAAGTCTCGTGGCCGCCGATGAGCAGCTCTTTGTCGAAACGCGTCCAACAAACACAGCTAAATAATACCATAGGCTCCGACTAAGTAAACGGCAATTACCAAAAAGTTGGCATGTATGTATTCGCGGCCATTCACGACGAAAAACCACGGCCGCCTACACGAAAAACCACTGTCGCGAAATGGGGCGCGTCAGGACTAGGGTGTCTACATGTTTCCGCTCCGCTTTAGGGTGGCGCCAACTTCTTGTTACCCTTTCCCAGATTCTCGCCCGCCGCCATTTTTCCCACTTCTTATTTCGCTGAACGTAAGCAACGTTGTGTTTCTGTAGTCTCGAAACACCGGCAACACTGTGAAGACACTTCCGTTTCCGTTCATCAGAGGAGTCGGAGGCTCTGCGGGATGGCGATCGTCTTGGCTGTCGCTCTCTTTATTCGGGTGTTTCACATCTTGAAGTTGCGAGCAGGAAGTGTGCGTTCCTTTTAACGAAACGCGAGTTCCCGCGACAAAATGGAACGCAACAGACCGGCATTGAACGCCGATACCTCGCCGTCGGAACGAGAGCGGTGAGCGCTACCTAGCCCTAGCGAGGATTAGCGGCGTAGTGCGAGCTAACGTTGGTGCGAGCGCACGACCGGCGAGTGTGACAAAATGGTCGACGAAAACCGCGGAGGTTGCCATGGTAACGAGGTAGGCAACGCTGGTTTGTCGGCAGCAGGTATCACAAACGTTCTCGATACCCTAAACAGCGGAGCGGCGGAAACATGTAGGCACCCTAGTCAGGACCTGCTTGGACGAAGAACAGTAGAACACTGACGAGCGCTTTTTGGAAACCGGAAGTCTTCGTTGTCCGTCCCCCTTTTTGTGTATCTTCCTCATGTTTATGTACCGTTACCAACACGCTCGTTTTGTACTTAATTCGGACCTACGTGTTCTCTACAACTCACCATAAGTTGACAAACGGCGAAGGCTATGACCCCAGAGAGTCCATTACCTTAACCCGAATTCACTTTCCACGCTAAATATAGCGGGGAAAATAACGTCACGACTTCGTGTCACGTCACCCATGAACAAATTAAGCGGCAGGAGGAGAGGAGGACGAAAGGAGGAGGGAGTAGGAGGGAAGGAGGAGGACGGGAGGGTACAAAGGATGAGAAGGGGCCTACCCTCGCCTCCGTACCGTCCCTCCTCCCCATCAAGAGCTGAGCTCTAGTTTCCCATTACAGAGATTTGTAAACGTCTTTAATTTTTGTTTTCTTTGGTCTTTCTTTGTTAATAGTTGTTTTTATCTTTCAGAAGTTACGATGGGAGCCAAACTGCAGCTGCAGGAAAACAAGAATCTCTTCTTCATGAAATCTTTCAATCGGTACGAGTAGCATTCAGCCTTGCATTTGTGCTCTTGGTATACCACAGAAACAGAGCCACCTTTCGATGGATCGCAGTGGAAGCGCCATCCAAGCCAATCCACCACTCTGAACTATCACGTGATTATGCGCCCCTCGAATTGCTGCACACCTCACAAAGGTCACGTGACACACGCACAACGGTTGATTGGCTTCCCTGGCTGGAAGCACCCCCTGCGGTTAAGAGTAGTCTGAAACAGAGTATATGGAGTTTCTGCTCTACAGAACTTGCATCTAAGGATTAAAAAAAGCGCTCTTTTTTTTCCTCTCTTCTTTTTTTTAGGGCGATGTTTCTCCTTTCAGTCAGATCTTGCACACCATGGCTCTGGATTCAAAAGATTTATGAGATTTCGCGCGGGGGAAAAATCTTCATGGCGGACCTTGCGAAAATGAGGGAACTCACTTACTCAGTAAGAAACTTTGACATCTGTTACTCTTATTAAGATTAACAAAAAAAGAGAACTTGGTGTTGGCTTCGTGTAACAATTTTCTAATACTTGTCTGTTAGTTCATTTGTAGTCCACAAGTGTTACTACAGACTTAGCTTAGCCAGATCAGGGGTGTTTAATAACAAATAAAATTCTGTTTCGGCATTTTTTCGTTAACAGTCAGCACTTTGTTGACGAGGAATACAGATACAGTGTAGATTACTTAACCTAATACGGATTTTGATATTATATGTGAGAAGTACTACTATATCTGAGGTTTGCGACACATCTGTAGCGTGACATCTAGTTTGGAGTTTTTAACTAAATTAGGTATACTCCTAGTGCATCTCGTAAAACAAGTATTGTGTTAAAATTGTTATTAAAAAGGAATCTTACCAGCGCGTTTTTTAAACTAATATTTTTGCACCCACAATTGCGTGTCACCAGTTATGAGTACAACTTCCATAGGGTCAGTTTAGTGATTACGTTCGTGGTTCTTTCTAAAAAGGTTATGCGGAGGCGAAAAGAGAAACTGCAGTCCACTGAAATCATCCCGAAATCTGCATCTGAAGAGGAGGAATTCAACTCAGGAGGAGAGACGTCGCTGATGAACAGGCTCTTGCGAAAACATATCGAAGACAGTAGTTACACGTTGAGTGACGTCAGAAACGACATCGACACAATCATAGCCGCTGTAAGTAAGCGCTACAAGATCGTCCTGCTCCTCCAAAGCTTCCAACGAGTGTAATATGCAGCCAAATAGGCTTCCCAATTGAGGAGCCTGCACCATAGAGTTATCTGATCGTTTGATGGCTCCCTGAGTGCAAGGTTCCGTCTTGTCTACAACACGCGACCCTTGCCGTTTCAGGGTAACGACACAACCACGACATGCATGTGTTGGACACTGCACTACCTCGGACTTTACTCCGAGGTCCAGGCAAAAGTGCACCGGGAACTCGATGAAGTATTTGGGAACAACAGAGACGGTGAAATCACAGCAAGTCACCTAGCGCAACTGAAGTATTTGGAGTGTTGTCTAAAGGTTTGAGCGATTTCTTCTTTGGTTTAATAATTAGCATCTTGCTTATTTGTCATACAAGCAGTCGGATATCATATATCAAGTTTCGTTTCAATGACAATTGCAATGACAACTTTCAGGAGGCTCTGCGGTTATATCCGCCGTTTCCTATGGTCGGAAGGGTGCTTGATGAAGAACTCGAAATGGGTAAGCAAAATAAGCACCTGAAGGCAATGCAAAGTCGATTCAAGGTGTCATTCTAATTTCTGTAAGTCATCCGCTCTTTTTCCCTCAAAACTTCCGGTCGTCATAGCAAAACACATGCTAATGCGCTGGAGAGTGAGGCAGAGTATCGTCCTCACCTCTTTATCGCGCGCATGCGCGGGTCGTGGAACGAGGCCCTGGCTGGATGCACTGCAGAGTTTATGATGCCTCGCAAGAGGAAAGACAGGACTGGAGAGGAGAAATATGAATAAAAGCGACGACGGCAACTAAGATTGTCGCATGACGCCTGAAGACAGTTATCTAATTTGAGTTAATTAGTTAAGAATTCAAGTAGCTTTGCCTCTAATGGCTGCTCTACTGGGTTCCGTAAACATGCGGTGAAGACTGTCTTTATAAAAAAATGCTTCCTCTTTAAAACTTTTTTTGTTTCAATTAAAACAAAGCACGCTATGTATATTTACACATTTGATATCAAATGACACAGCCAACATATTAGGCAAAATGCATGTATTACATTGTTTTTTTTCCTTTTATAAATAAATTGTATGTCACACCCCATCCTTTCTTTTCTTCCTTTCTTTTTCAGAAGGCCAAGTTATACCAAAGGGTGTGATGTGCTTCATAGCTATTTATAGCCTTCACAGAAACCCGAAGTATTTTAAAGACCCTGAGAAGTTCATGCCTGAGAGGTTCCTTTCTGACGAGATCAGGACACGACACCCGTTCAGCTACATCCCTTTCTCTGGAGGCTCCAAGAACTGCATTGGTACGGAAACGCTTCTGTCAATCTGCTTGGTCGAGGCTGCCTCGTCGGCACTTGGTCACATTGTTGGACCTAGTCGAAAATTGGCCAAATAAGTAACAATCACATTAAAATTATCATGAATAAAAAGGGGGCTTGATGTGTCTAAAAACAGAAAACAAATGTTTAATCAAACGAACTGGTGCGTTTTAACTAAAACGGAAAGGTATCGCACACCCTGCGATGGCGACGATAGTGCGAGTGACTCATTTATTTCTTGCTTTTTTAATTTTTTTAAGTATCAAAATATATTTAAAGTTTGAAAACTTTTTGAAGTTTAAAATAAAGTCTAAAATAAAAATCATTTATTCATTTATTTTTGAAGTCAACGGTGCTGCGTTCTTCCAGTTTTTGTCTCTAATCTTAAAGGGTTTTTTTGTGTGTTATTTTTTTGCTTTTTAAACTAGGTATTTGTTTGCTCGTGGCGTTTTCATAAAGCCGCAGGCGAATGAGCCCTGCTGACTTCTCTGTGCATTTGTGAGCGCTAGATGCTTGTGGGATTCAGCATTGACGAAGATAGCAGTTTCTCTTCCCGCACTCCAGCAGTTCCTCCAGAAGGTTCTGGGGAGCCACTGAGTCATCGACCACTAGTCACTAATCCAGGAGTGGGGAGAAAAACGCTAGGGCACTCGCCAAGCTGAAAAATGCGGGCTACAAAAGGGTGGTGAGCTAGGCTAGGTATGCTGATGACATGTCGAACATAACAGCGCACAAAGACCAAGGACAATCACAAAAGGGAAGGAACAGCGCTTGTGTGTCTTGTGTTTACCTTTCTTTTGTCCATGTCCTTTGTGCGCTATTATGTTCAACATATACGGGCTTCTGTACGCGCTAATGTGCGACTACGGCCTCAGATAGCTGAGTGATCCGGCCACTAGTCAATCCCATAATCACTGACAACTTAAAAAACGCAGCGTGTGGATTATTATGTTCACGTTTCTTTCAGCGTCATTTGATTTTCGGCGTTCTTATTGTCTAATACCGCAAGCTCATTGGTTGCGGAGCGATAATGAGATGCTCGGAATTCGACACGCCTTGTGCTTATTAATCTAGCCTAACCTAACCTAACCTAACCTAACCTAACCTAACCTAACCTAACCTAAACTAACCTAACCTAACCCGACCCAATCCATCCTAACCTAATCCGAACCAGTCTAACCTAACCAGCACGATCTTATTTATTGGGCTAAAGTCAAACCTGTCACACCTGAATTCTTGCAATTTTGGATTCAGATGAATCAGAAGCTCGTTTGTTTCTTCACCTCGTCTTTGTCGTTTCAGCTGTTTTTTTTTATTCGTGTATAACGTTTACCAACTTGCCGAATTCGCTAAGTTAGTACAGTACTTCACCTCATTCTTGTTTAATACAGTTTTAAACATTATTGAATGTGGGACTGTACGTGTTGCCTGAATGTTCAACCCCCGTTCGTTTATTTTCAGGCCAGAAATTTGCCATGTTGGAGATGAAGCTGCTGATGGCGAAGGTGCTTCGCGAGTGCATAATTGTCTCCTCGGAACCGCTAGAGAACCTCGATGTGGCCTACGAAGTTATTGTGAAGGATATTGGAGGTAACAAAGTGTGGGTACAAAGGCGAACAGAAATACACTCACCCGAGCGATGAACGCCCAGTCGCCTTCAAATACCATCCTTCGCCAACTGTCAAAACATTCCTCTTCAGGGATACCTTTTTTATTATTTTTAAATAAAACCTCCACACTTATAATTTACAATTGATTGTTGATCAACCGCTTTTCTTTCATACCCCCCCCCCCTTTCCTTTTCCTACACCTTAAAAAAGCCTGTGCGTCTACTTTCACGCACAATACTCGAAGAGCCAATCACCGCAACTTACGGAGTCAGCTCAGCGAAGATGATGCCGAAACATATGTTTAGACGAGAAAAAACGCAGTCTGAGTTGTGACATTAAGCAATGCAAGCGCGACGTTTTGCATTGCTTAATGTCACAACTCAGACTGCTGTTTTTGGTCTAAACATATGTTTCGGCATTGTACATTCGCTGAGCTGACTTTGTAAGTGGTGTTGGTTCTCGAGTATTGTGCGTGAAAGTAGACGCACATACTTCTTTAAGAGTGTACGCCATTGTAAATATTGTCCTGTTAACATTTTCTTCAGGCATAACATTGTTCGTCAGATGAACGCGAATGAAACAATCAGTCTTAGACAGATTGTAACGCAACAACGCTAAAATAAAATTATTATAAAGGATGATTCATGTGATATGTCCATCTGCAAAAGTTGGAGAAAATATTCAAATCGGAGATGACTCAGTTGCAGAATCAGTGAACGTTAAGATACGTGGACAGCGTGACGTTGAGGAATTCCTGTGATATCAAGGGAATAATCAATTTTTATTCGTCGTGCTCCATCAAATATATGTATAAAATACAGTGTGTTTCACCAACGACTGAGAATATATTTTTGAAAACATAAACTGTATTAAAAAATAATATATATATACCGGGTGTCTGAAATAGAGGCCAGACTCTTTAAATCGACCGCAAGGTTGTGTTTTTCAACCTATCGCGCTACGATTTTGTGCAGCATTGCCAACAGGTGGTGCTTTTTTATATTATAAAATGTGCAAAGGGCGAATTTACCCGAGGAAAAAGTAAAGAAAGAAAAAGGCTTAGCTCCTATGGAAACGCAGCGAAGTCATCGGTCTTCAAACCATACGGCGCCGTTTCGCACGGGAGACAAGAGATGGCGCAAGCGGTCGCGACGCCAACTGCCGCCAACGAACGAGCATACGGCGCCGAGAGCCGGCGTCATTAGCAGACGAACTTTTCGACTCAAAAGCGGCGCGCATTCCGCAGGCGGCGACAGTCGCAGAAACAAAAACAGGCGCAATACGAACAAGGAACTGCAAAGCAGACGACATAAGTACCACGAAAACACAGTCAAAATAACCCGACAAACAATTTTTAATCGATTATGTGTCCATTCATTGTGTTTTATCAGTAAGGATGATAAAATCATGCATTGGCAACTGATATCAAAAAGGCTCGCGCCGCTTTTGAGTCGAAAAGATCGTTTGCTAAAGACGCCGGCTCTCGGCGCCGTATGCTCGTTCGTTGGCGGCAGTTGGCGTCGCGACCGCTTGCGCCATCTCTTGTCTCCCGTGCGAAACGGCGCCGTATGGTTTGAAGACCGGTGGCGTCGCTGCGTTTCCATAGGAGCTAAGCATTTTCTTCTTTACTTTTTACTCAGGTAAATTCGCTCTTTGCAAATCTTACAAAAAAAAAAGCACAATCTGTGGGCTATGCTGCACGAAATTGTAGCGCGATAAGGTAAGAAACCGAATTTCGCAGTCGATTTAAAGAGCCGGCCGGAACTTCGGACACCCAGTGTGGGTATATATATATATTATGGGTGTGCGCATATTCGAAATTTCGAATACGAATCGAATATTTTACCTTATTCGAAACTTATCCGATTCGAAAATTGCATTTCGGAATTTCCCGAATGTATCCAGCCAAAGTCGAATATTCGAAAACAGCGAATATTCGCCGAAACTGCGAATATTCGAGCAAGTAGCGAATAACTTGCCTGCCACGCATTCCCCTCTTAATATGGTTATTCGATGTGAAAGGCGCATGATGCGTGCGTTATCGGTCTACTCGATCTGTTTTCTCTGTCCGATGGCAGCAAGGCAGAATCAGTTTCGGTTTCTTTTTCACTAAGCCCTTTGTGTTGTGGCACTTTTATAGCAATATGTGATGTAATTGCGCGTTCTATGAATTGATTCAATAAAATAAACCTCGAGAGTGAAATATAAATATAAAATAAATCTCGACAGTACGCATCTAATATAAATGTTTGAAAAGTAAAAGAAAGAAAAATAAGTAAAGCTAGGTGCAAGTAGAACGTGCATCGCCATTGAAAACAACTCCTGCCACTTCCGCGGAGTCAAAACAGACGCAGAACCTCAGGTTCTAGTTCGACGATAACTCGTTTGTCTTCAACGATGTTCGTGAAGGTTCAACTGATTCGTGCGCAGCGCAAAAACTAAAGAAAAATAACGAAAAAAAACTAGTTGATTCCACTTGGCGGAGCGAAAAGTGCCATATTTGTTGGGTTTATTGGCATCGCTGGTTCACATTAATAACTAATGAAAGCGTTAAAAGCGCTATTTTTACGCTTTTATAGGGTGTAAACATTGGTAACCATTTTATGAAATATAAAACAAAGTACTTTCTAAATAATTGTTTCCCAAAATTCAAAATATTCGTGTAGCAGCCGGGCAACACTGTCCATAAGACGAACTTCTTCGAACTTAGTGAAATGTCGCAGCTTTCCCAAATGAACGGGTCTTTCTACTGGCGGAAATAATGTCACGGCGCGTAGGGGGCGTTGGAGCAGTTAATTTTCCTAGACGATAATATGCAATGAGTGCATACTATGCTGCTGTTTCAACTTGGGTCCAGACACAGCCGATGCTACGAGCACGAGCCTGTGGCCCTGAACAGTGCTTGCATTGCACGAGCGCGCGTGCTTGGCAGGGACGCTGAAAGCCCGGAGCTCGCGCTTGTGGCATCGCCTGCGGTCTGGACCCAAGCTGAAACGAAGTATAGAAGTAGCTTTAGCCTGCTGCAGCCTAGTAAAATGCAGTTGCATTGATTTATTTTGAAAAAAGGCAATAAAACCTGCCGTTACCTCTTGTTTGGCCACTTTTATTACTAGACACATATTCGATATTCGATTCGATATTCGAAGTCCTTTTTGTCGTAATCGTATTCGATTCGTATTCGAAAATTTCAATATTCGCACACCCCTAACATATATATATATATATATATATATATATATATATATATATATATATATATATATAACTCACCTGAACAAACCGTATCAGTGCATCTTCTACGGATTTCTTGTAATAAATCTGTTCGAATTCAAAATAGAACATCCGTGTATATATATATATATATATATATATATATATATATATATATATATATATATATATATATAGGTGAGTTATACGCAATGGGGGACATTATGTGGGTGGCTAATCGTTGCGATAAGTCGGTTAATTAATTAAAATTGTTAATTAACCTTTTAATTAGTGGAAATAAACATATGGTTCCTATTAGAAACTTAGGAGAGCGCCATCGAAAATCGCTAAATCAACTTTTAGCAACGACTTGAAGCTCGTGGGAAACTCGGGGAGCGCCAAGTTACCACTAGTGAAGCAGGCGCAAAAGTGCGGTGGCGGAACGCGGATGATTAGATCGCGATCGCGTTCCGCAACTGTAGCTTTGTGCCTGCTTCACGAATGGTAACTTTGGCTCGCCTACAAGTTTCTCACGAGCTTCAAGTCGTTCTGAAAAGAGTTGATTTGGCGGTTTTCGATGGCGCTCTCTAAGTTTCTAATAGGAACCATATGTTTATTTCCACTAATTAAAAGGTTAATTAACGAATTTTGATTAATTAGCCGACTTATCGCAACGATTAGCCACCCATATAATGTCCCCCTGGCCGTATAACTCACCTGAACAAACCATATTAGTGCATCTTTTACGGAATTTTTGTAATAAATCTGTCGAATTAAAAGTGAACACCCAATATATATATATACGGCTACTTTTTTGGAAGAATCGGTATCGACCGTGGCGATAATTCAGGTGTTGAGCCTAAAATAACCATTAGCAAATTAATTACATGAAATTGACTAATTAACGTTAAGGATATTTGCATTATGCAGAATTTTAGATTGTAAATTTCTTACCCCTTTTAAAAATATATCATTTGTGATGTTAGAACTCGGACAACGCACTGGCGTTTTCTGCTATTTATTTTCATGGAAAATTAAGCCGCATAGGAAGTAAAATACCAAAACAAGGGCGCGAGACATCTCCCGATGAGCAACCGGGAAGCCTATTGAAACTTCCTCACGGAGCAAATCTAGGGGCCATTTTTGGCCTTTATGAACGTCTCGCTCTTTCGCAAGCAGGAGACGAGCGGTGACCCTTTCGCGTTCGTTGTTTGTTTTATGAGATATAAGACACCTCGTGACAGTCAACAGAGCAACGCTGACGGCGACCTACCATGCGACAACCACCGAGGACGGCGGCGTCAAGGTGGCGGCGGACGATATTTTGGCGGTAAACAACAGTGGTTCTGGCGGCGGAAGAAACCCAACACCGTGTGGTGGAGCGCTAAAAGCGTCCGTCTGCCTGACGAAAATCGGCGAGCATAAAAAAACAACGCGAAGATAACGGCGTCGGTTCCGATAGGGTCGTAAGGCAGCGAGCAATTCTCCATAGGCGGCATCCGTGTAGGAGTGAAGAAATGGCACGTGTATGCGCAAGCCTTGAGCACCCGATCCCCTCCCACCCCCTCCTTTCCCTACCGCGCAAGCCAGAAGGATATTGTTATAATGCAATTAAATGCAAAGGTGCTAGGAGCTGGGCAATCCCATTCTCCAGGGATTATTTTTGTCAAGGATATTGTGTTAGAAAAGAACCCGCGTCCGCGTCAAGTCTATAGTCGGTGACAGGTCAAGAACGAAGTGGGGAGCAGCTTCCACTTCGTTCTTGACCTGTTACCGAAAATAGTTGTCGGAGGGGACCGCATTTTGAGGTGCCTCAAAAAGAGGGAAATCGCGGGTCACAGATTTGCCCTATGGTTTTATTCCGTGAGGAAACACCTATACGCCAACCCCCGGAAGCGACGTTGGCCCCCGTAGAGGGCGACACAAAGCTACCACAATGCCCATTGATGTGATGTCGCTGCAAGCCATGTATTGTCAACGACAAGAATAAGGATGACGCAAGCAGTGATGTATTTTGATCCCTGGTCTGTACCGGAAGCACTATCGAAAAGTACCGCACGTTTATTGTGAGAAATGAAGCTATACTTCCTTCCACGTTAGCATGGACTATTGTTAGCCGCGCATGCTAAAAGCGCGAGCTAGTTGCTCTGAATGAAGCCTCGGCGGCTGAACGAGCGCTCGTGAAGCCAGTTCTTCAGTCACAGGCAGTCGAGGCTAACCGCTCGCGCTTTGCACACCTTCGCAGTTAGTCTTTACAGGGGTGAGACAAATGTATAGGTGCCGCCGTTACAAAAGCGTCTCAAACTTTTTTGTATTGCTTCATTTAAAGGGCAGTTTGATACTTTGGACCCATGTTACGGATACAAAAAACAAAACAGGGCGCGGGATGGCCAAAAAAACACGATTTTCGTGTGAGGCTTGTTAAATCATGAGGCATTAGAGAAATGCAGCCTTCTGCGTTAAGTTGTTATTTCAAAGCTTTTTTGTTCGCCTTCCGCCCATTGAAAAGCACGCGGGAAGGGCCTTAGAACGCACCTGGTATCGCTGCGCCGCAGCGTTCTTCCGCAAGATAAAGTCCGTCTGCTTTCATCGCCGTCACCATGGCAACGAACGCCGAGTGAATGGAAGCACGCACGGTACCACCGCGTGAAGCCAGCAACAGCTGACGCCTTTTACGAACGCCGTCTGCCAGCCGAAGCCGACAGCGGTGTGTCAGATCGGCCACCTTCGCCGGTGCGCCGCTGGCAAAGACGACGAAGCTGGAGACACGCCGACGGCGATTGAGCGAGCAACAGCACCGCAGGACTACGCAGGACGACTGCAACGGGGGCATTTATTGGGATGAAAGGGGGAAAACAAGCAAAAACAACTTTTATTTGAATCATAACGCGTGATATCCAAGTTGGGGACCACATGCTTTTGCTGGTCTCTCCTGTGAACTTTTTACAGAGAGCACGGGGTGCCGCATTCAGAAAAACAGCTCCGTTTGCAAAATATGGGGTCCCTGAAAAAGGGGCCGTTTAGACCGCAACCAGAACCTATAACTGACGCAACGAGCACTTGACAAGCGGTTGGCGCGCTTTGTTTTGTTTTATACGTGGCGCGAACTTTTCCCGCCCCATATTTTTATGGCGTCAGGAGCGAAGCAGCATAGGAAGAGTGCCCTCCAAACGACAATAATAATAATTATTAAAAACTGCCGGTCCCCCGCTGGAAACTCGGAGGCACGGTGGAAACTCGGAGGCACGGTCGACGCGATAAAAAATCTAGAGAAACAAAATAAACAGCCTAACGGTCATCGGCGGCGTCATGAAGCCTCGCCGCCGAGTGCGGAGTATAACGGTCTTGCATACGGTTTATAATTGTGCATTCTTGCTTTTCTTTTCTTTTAGACTTCGTCAAATTCTGATGCCAAGACTGCCTCCATCCTTCGTTTCAACGCGTTGTGTGTTATTTAATTAACAAATCAGCTTCAAATAAGGGTCATGGCATCCTCTAGGAAAAAGAAACAAAAGAGAAACAAACAAGGAGCATTGCGAGCAACACCTCTCATCAAAGAACACGCCGCCCGAGAATCTAATGGCTACCTTCTTTTTATTTTTATTCACTTTGTTACTTGATTTTGTTGTTGGGCACGACTGTTCTCTTCTTTGTAACGATGCCGACCGTGGCAACCATTCTGGTCATACGATTGGCGTTTTTTTTGTCACGCGATGGTGTGGTCCGACCGATTAACCAATGAGTTTGTTAGAATGGTGTCATGAGGTATAAAATGGCAGATCAAATACAATCAATGAATGCAAAGAGGCGCTCAGGTCTGCTTGTTCAACCCCTCGACGCTTTATTCTTCCAGAGTAGAGCATTGCAGTGCCATGGCGGTTAACTTTTGCCGTCTTCATGCCGCCATGAAAGACCCTCTTGAAGCAATCAATTTGTTTCAGGGCATTGTCCTGCTCTTTTGTTCTTGTGCGTGCCTAGTGTGCGAACCTGCGATGACTCTGCAAGCCCGCGCTCAATCTGCGGATGGCTACTCGTGGAGGTGCGGTGTGTGGATGACTCGTGGGGTGCCCAAGAGGAAGCCGGTCAAGGTTCATGACGGGGCGAGGCCTCGGTACGGAGCGGTTCTTTTTTCGAGGTATCGCACCTGACGCTTCCCAACTCATGAAAATCATCTACCTCTGGTGTCAGAACCTACCGTGCGCCGTCATTCAGCGGCAGACTGATGTCGCAAGTATACAATAACTGATTGGACGAGCCTTTGTCGGGAGGTTGTGGTAAATGCCGTCTTTACGTATTCAGAGATGATTGGCGGCAAAGGCGAGACTGCAGAACTAAACGAGAGTATGTTCGGGCGGCGAAAGTACCATCGTGGGTATTTAAGGCCTGGCCATTGGGTTTTCAGTGGTGTGGAGCGTGGCAGCGGGTGCTGCTTTCTTCTTCCGTCGAGAACCGTGACGCTAAAACCCTGCAAGGGCTAATAGCCGAGTGGGTCCGCCCTGGAACAAGCACTGACTGTTGGGCTGGCTATTGCAAACTTGCACATGACGCTCACGTCACGCAACCCACCGTTAACAACAGGCTGCACTTTGTCGACTCGAACACTGGTGCGCACACCAATATGGTGGAAGGCACCTGGGCCCTAGTCAAAAGCTCTCTTCCATCTGGACGGCGCGGAGAGCCACCATTTCACTGGTCACCTTGCAAAGTTCATGTTTTGGAGGAGGGAGAAGACGCGCGTAAACACTGATAGATTCCAGTCGTTCGTCGCCGCGGCCGCCAAAATCTACAGCCCGGACGCAGACAGGAACCTTCCATCTAGTGCGGAGGACGAGGATTCTGACGGCCCCGGTGACTTCGAGTGATCTCGCTGCGCTGAGCCCGTGACCCGCCTGCGTTCATAAAGACGACTTATGCGCCAACCGCTTGTCAGGTGCTTGTTACGTCAGTTATAGGTTCTGGTAGCGGTCTAAACGGCCCTTTTCAGGGCCGTTTAGAGCCCATATTTTGCAAACGGAGCTGTTTTCTGAATGCGGCACCCCGTGTCTCTGTAAAAAGTTCACAGGAAAGACCCAGCAAAGGTACGTGGTCCCCAACTTGGATATCGCGCGTTATGATTCAAATAAAAAGTGTTCTTGCTTATTTCCCGCCTTTGATCCCAATAAATGCCCACGTTGCAGTCGTCCCGCTGTGCTCTTGCTTGCTCAATCGCCGCCGGCGTGTCTCAGCTTCGTCGTCTTTGCCAGCGGCGCACCGGCGATGGCGGCCGATCCGACACACCACGTTCGGCTTTGTCTATACTTTCGTTCTCATCTTATGTTGTACCGCAGCAAAGCGCTAGAAGCGCGAGCGTCATAGCGTTGTCGCTCTTAAGCTCACGAGAGAGCTTGTGCCGCCGAGATGTGCCCCAGAGCAAGGAGCTTGCGCTTGTAGCCTTTCCTGCGGTACATCATAAGGTGAAACAGAGTATACCAGACGGCGTTCGTAAAATGGCGTCAGCTGCTGCTGGCTTCACGCGGCGGTACCGTGCGTGCTTCCATTCACTCGGCGTTCGTTGCCATGGTGACGGCGATGAAAGCAGACGGACTTTATGTTGCGGAGGAACGCGTCGGCGCAGCGATACCAGGTGTGTTCTAAGGCCCTTCCCGCATGCTTTTCAATGGGCGGAAGGCGAACAAAAAGAGTTCAAAATAAGGACTTAACGCAGAAGGCTGCATTTCTCCAGCGCCTCATAATTTGACGAGCCATGCACGAAAAGCATGTTTTTAGACCGGAGTTTGAAGATCGTTTTTTTTTTTTTTACAACACCATGGGTCTAAAGTGTCAATAGTGCCGGATCGGCTTCTGCCTTCACATTGAGGTGGAAAGAGCGAATTACCATCTCGTTGAGCAAATGACCATTCCGTGACGTCATGGACTTTGCGCTCAGAATTTCAATTAAATCTCTCTACCGTCAATATTGCTCTAAAAGTATTTTTTTCGCACAATTTTAGTTCTTTTTTTTTTACACGCGTGTCTCAACAAGACTGTTTATAAAACAGTCTTTTTTTCAGGGGCCCTTTAAAATGCAATTCCTACCTTCTACGCGTCAAAGGCTTCTGAAATGCAATGTTTCTGCCAAGTGTGAGACGAAAGAAAAACAGCATCACGTGACTCTGCTTGTTATACGACGGGAAAGCCTGAGCTAATTCGGGAATGACCACGGTATTCTTCACACGCGCGAAACAACGTGTAACGCTTGGATCAAAAGCCAGGGTTGTGAATTTCTATTGTTCGCCGTCGCAAAAAAGGACCAAAAAAAAATTTAAATCTATGAATGTCTGAGTACAGCCTTTTATGTCCATGAAAATAGCATTACATGCCGTCAAACGCTTCGCTAAAAAGGCATATTCTGCTTTTTTCGGTTTTGTTTTGTTACCTTCGTGGGTTTTTCTGCGGCTAATTTGATCTTAAATTGTGCAGAAACAAACAATGGGTCCTCAAAAAAAAATCTGGAAAAATACATATGCTTGGTGGAAAGTGTGTGACAGCAACAGAACTTCGAATTAGAACTACGGAAAATATTTTGTCCTTGAGTTTTGTAGTTCGAAAGGGAGGAAGGTATAGGTCTTGCGATTTTTGCAGCCTTCACGAGCTTTGCACATTTTGGGGTCATCTGAACGATTAGATGATTTTTCGCTCGATAATTACAACTTTTGTTACTGCGTTAAAACTTGGTATAGAAAAATTCAAAATGTCTAGAAGCGTGATTTCTTTTTTTCTTTTTTTATGAGATGATTGTTTTTGAATCTTGTACCTTTGTCAATAATGGGTCAAGTTTTTCTCGAGCTAGCTTTTGATGTGCAATTATTTAAGGTATAAGAAACGTAAAATGAAAGCTTATAGTTAAACCTATTTAAAATTATTATATTACCGTTCATTTAAATACAGTTTACATAGAAAAAACAGCACACTAAACTTGAGAAGGAAATTGAAAAGTTCGAAATTCAGGGTAATTAAAAAAAAAGGTTTATATAAAAGTTTTGACATTAGAAGTTTTCTGTGTGCTCTTAGATATGCAATATAATTTATGTGACATATATGGTTTCGTCATATTAAGCAGCGCGTTTGAAAATAAGACATATTTGCACCTCCATCCGACGCCGCATAGCTCTATCATTTCCGTTTTACGTATATATCAGTTACTTTTAGTGCTTCCAATTAATCGATTAACCGACCGATTAACTGAATATTGCTTTAATCTCGATTAATGTTTTAACCGGTTAATCGGTATAAATATTGACGAAGCCAAAGAAAGTAAAACTTAAACGCTTGCACCACACAGACCTGGTCGGGTACACCTGTGTGAAGGACACACGTTAGGTGAAATTTTAACCTAAAGTAAACTGTATAAGGGTGAGATTTGTTGCTCCAGAAAAGTTCAAAAGATTACACGTTTCCCGCCCACTTGAACGGCGGGCGAGTGTTCGTTTAGCGCCGCAAAGATTATTGTGAGCAATCAAAGAAATCACTCTTGCCAGAGAGTATCAACGAACCCCTCTGCCTCTTGCAGTTGAAGTAGGGATCTGTGAGTGCGAAAGGTTATTAACTGTTTTCAACTACAGATCGAGATTGATTCATCATCTAAATTACCATATGGCGCCGTTTATCACATATTCAGTGAAGGCAAAATATATAAATTTGATCTTCTAAAATATTATGCATGAAAATTTACGAGACCGAGTAATCGATTCATTAATCCAATAAAAGTGGGGATTAATCGGGTTAATATTTTATTCGACGCCCAGCATCAAATTTGTTTGCAACATGGTCATAGTTCTTTTTGTTGTTATGAGTCCCCAAACAGTCCGGTAAAACTTATTCATTGATGGTATTTATAGCAGATATGGTGAAGGGTTCTTCCGCAAGCTCAGTTTGCTTACTTAGTTAACTACAGATATCGGAACAGTCTTGAATAATTTTTATGTGTCGTCATATGAGATTAACTAACATACATAAGACGTTTGGAAAGTGTTCCGACCGATAATAGAGCATTTGTGGGGAAAAACATGTCAGAGCAACGGCCCGCCGAGCGCGCCAATCTACAGGAAAGGTGTGCGCGATTTTTTCTTTCTTCAAGCAACTTACTTTACACGATAGCTAAGCTAGGTTCATCAAAATCTCCCAATCTTTGTTTTTACTACTGGCACTTCTATGTTTGCGAAACCAAAGGTATACGTTCCAAACCTCGTAGAATGATATGGGGTGGAACTATCAGTTCACCTCGCCCAATACCGTGACATACAAGAAAAAAAGAAATAGAATTATCTCAGTCCTGTGAAAAAAAAAAAATTTAATTTTACCAGTTGTGGACGAGGGCGCAAAATAGAGACGGGCTTTTCGGGGTTCGGATAAGAAAATTTGTGAATCCTCAAGAGTAATTTAACCTCACTTAAAATTACGTTTTTTTTTGTTGTTTATTTTGTCATTAGAAGCTTTATTCTGATCTTATAATACTAGAGACGCTATATAACGATATGCATTTCCTACATTTATTTGTGTTTCTTGGTATTTCCTCAGAAAAAAAAGAAAAAAAGAAGGAAGTAAAAAAGGTTTGAACGAGCATAGTTTCTCTCCAGTATATGTGAAAAATCGGCCGCATGAAAGATTCAAAATTTTCCGCTTAACCCACTGTTTTTAAAAATAATTTATCTTGCCCCGTGTACTTCATTATTTGACATAAATGTTTTTTTTAATTAATTACGTTTGTTAAATTAAAAAAAACACGTTTCAGTAAGTTTATTTAAAAAGAAGTTGTGAATTTAGATATTTTGTAAATAAACTCAACATGTACATGACATTTGTTTGAATTACCATAACATACCAATCACCCCTTATTTTTTCGAAATGGTACATGAGCTCAAATATCATAAGTACTATGGTCACGCTCCAAGGATATACTGTATATATATATAATAATTACGTAAAGGTTTGGCTACGGCCCATAATCTTTTCATTTTTGAATGAACGGACCAATATGCATTCTTTTCAAACGCACTGCGTAGTGTGACGAAACATAAATGTCTAAGAGATTTTAGTGCATATATAAGAACACACAAAAAAGTTTCATGTAAACAATTCAAAAATAAAAACAAAAATGTGTTTAAATCATGTTAAATTTTTTACTTCAAACTTTTCTTTACAAGCTTATGGTGTTGTTTCTTCTGTATAAACTATATTTAAATGAACATAATTATAATTATTAAATAGGCTTATTTAAATAATTTTGTATCAAAAGCTAGCTTGATTCAAACTCGACCCATTATTGTCAAAGGTACAAGATTCAAGAATTTCTATTTTATATTATAAAATATTAAAAACACTTCTAGAGAACTTTAAGCCTTGCGAAGATTTAAAGCAGCAAAAACAGTTATTGTTGCGAAGAAAATAACCTAAATGTTGCGATACTGGCATGCGTTTTTGACCTTTAGTAATTTGTTAGATATCGTCGCACACTTTTTTTTTAGAGACTTGTAGGTCTTAAGCACACAAAGCTGGGCTGCATGGGTACAGGGCTGCTGACAACCCTGAATTCGAAGACGAAAAAGAACTGAAGCTTTTTGTTTTCCACATGCTGCCAAAATGTGCTTCTCCTATGCCTGTGTAATGTGTTTAGGGAATACATTAGCGTTTAAGAGAGCAATATTTTTACTTTCTTCAGCATTCTCTGAAGGTCGAAAACTCATGCCAGTTTTTTTTATTATTTATAAATATACAAGTCATTTTACAGCCCTGATTTTTATAGTCATTTTTATTACTTTTTATTACACAAGGAAAAATACATCGAAAAGAGCCGTCTCTTGGTCTCCAAGTTTTCTTATTCTTGAATTGATGTACAGAATACCTACAATAGATTTTAGTGCTGTGCAACGTGCCAGGAAAATCTGGTCCTGCATGTAGAAAGCTCAATTAACGTTTCACCAAA
Source organism: Ixodes ricinus (assembly GCA_037355805.1). Taxonomy (NCBI): domain Eukaryota; kingdom Metazoa; phylum Arthropoda; class Arachnida; order Ixodida; family Ixodidae; genus Ixodes; species Ixodes ricinus. The sequence goes on from JAZHYW010007488.1 coordinate 24,838, forward strand.
TGTGAATTTTTCCTGCAGAAATTTCAAGGCATAGCTCCCTTCACATAAAAATAAGACCAACAAAGTGGCCACTGTCCATAGCAGTCATGTTTGCAGACGACAGAGTTAGCAATGGTTGTAACAGGCACAACGAGCAGATGTAAGAGCTCCTTCTTCTCGCTGTGCTTCAAAGAAATTACGTCACAGTTTACAGCCATTGCTAACTCTGTCATCTGCAAACATGTCCACCATTGGCCCTGGCAAGTTCGTCTCATTTTTTACAGGAAGGAGGCGAAATTCCTTACAATTTGAACAGGTAACATGCACATTCAGTGAAAGCTTAAACGTTTAATGCGCTGGCACCAATTTTTCGGGCTCGTTCCGCAGCACTAAGAACCATTGGCCACACCTATGTATGCTAGTCATGTAAAATGTTGGCAAGTACTTCAGTGCCAAGATGGTTGTATTTTCTCTTGTATACTTTCTTGTTATGCGTAATTGCTTTTATTTCCAGTGTTGTGTAGTTCCAGAATAAATATGAAATGAAAGTGCTAATTTTTGTCTACAGATTGCTGGTGCAACTTCTTCTCGTAAAACAGTGATTGTCGGCTGTTAAAGCCTGCCTCTTAAATTTTACGAGTGCTGCCCGCATATGTCCAGTCTTCATGGCGCATCATTACAATTTAGATTGCGGTAGGACATGATGCTGCTTGTTAAGCAACACTTGCTTGTTTTTTTGTTTTTTTTTCTCCAAATAAAGGTGTGCGATTTTTCAGACGTACTGCAATATTTACAAGTTTTAGTTGTGAAGGAGAGTAAAAGGTCTGCGGTGTTGAATGCCTTCCTGATCTGAAAAGACGGTTTGTGAAACTTTTCACAAGAGATAACTCTTCGGACAAGTTGCACAATCTGCCTTTTCAGAACAGGTAGCCATTCACTGCCGCAAACCTTTCGCTCCTCTTCACAGGTGAAGGGTCTCACTACTAGAACATTCGTCTCTAAAAGTGCCTAAATTCGTCCACAAAGGGACGAAAGTTACTTCCTTATTAATATAAAATTCATCTCTAAAAGTGTCAAATTTGATCCTCAAAGGGTTGAAATTGACTCCCTCAATACTGAAAAATTCGTCCACAAAGGAATAAAAGTTACTTCCTCGCTAATATAAAAATAGTCCTTAAAGGTGACAAAATAGATTCTTAAGGCATGAAAGTTATTCCCCAAATTCTATAAAATTTATCTTTAAAAGTGTCAACAGTTGGTCCTAATGGGTCGAAAGTTACTCCTTCGTCACTATAAATATCATCCTACCAAGTGGCAAAATTAATGCCCAGAGGGGCGAAAAGTTAGTCTCTAATCAAAAAGTTACCTCCCAATCATAGCGCTGTTGATCTTCAAAGGGATCAAAGTTACTCCCCCAATTGTGAACATGACGGCGCTTAAGGTACCATAATTAATCCCCGGCAAGATATAAACTTAGTTCCTGATGCTCTGCTGTAGGTATCAAAAACACTGCTTTTAACGGATCAAAACTTTGACTTAAAGGGATCAATGCAAAGGGACTAAAGGAAAAGGGAGGGACTAAACCGGTGTTTCGCCGGTTTGGGGGTATCACTCTCAGTGACATGGACTTCGTCCCCCAAATGGACAAACTACTGCTCCTTTCTTTTTAAGAGTGTGGAAAGTAGTTTCGCAGAACATTTTTGAAAACATAAAAATCGTTGCTATGGTTCTCTTGATAAGAGTACGAGAAAAGTAACGTGAAAGTAATTTGTAACGCAACGAATAAAGTAATCCGTTACCTTTAATTCATCGACAGTAATTTGTAGCGGTAATCCAATACATTTGAGGCTCGATACAATTGTAATCCCATACATCTTTTCGAGTAACGGGCACAAGTCTTGTCCCAGGGCTAACACCTTAAGAGCGTTAGAGGAGTACCCTTACACCAGACTGGTACGCGCCTACTAGAAAAAGGTAACCGATTACAATTACAGTTACTTTATTGAAAAATATAACTGATTACAACAATCAATTACTGCATCAATAAATAATTGAAAAGTTACAAGAAATTAATTGGTTACTTTTCACGTGACTTATTTTAAAAACTTATTTTTACGAAATCAAACATTTATGCCGCGAATAACCCGGAATGCAACTGCCCGTACACAGGAAACGAGGCGCTCTTTACAGCTCCACAGTCAAAACGTCGCTGAGCGCGTTGACATTCTACTCCTTCTGACATCTTGGTATCTTTCTTTAGTTGTTTAGGGGTAAAAACAAAACAAAAAATGTCCAACGTTCGTGCAACATAGGCGAGTGACGCACGGGCATACAGAGCGTTTTTTTACGTAAAAAACCCAATATTATAGCTATTTCGGATATATAATTGATTACTTGTAATGGGTTACACAAAAATAGTAATTGAAATACAACGAACGTTACAGCAGAAAAAAAAGGATTTGAAGCATCAAAAGTTAGAATAAAATGTAATCGATTACAACTAATCAGTTTAACTAGTTATGTACAAGTCTGCCTTGGACTGCTGTTTAACACAAAAATAGGGTACTCGCGATTTTAGCGGCCCTTCATGGATATTTAAATGCAAAAGCATTAACTGTCCCATGGAGCGAACCAACGTCATCAGGTTTTGAAGCCGCGCCGAACGGCACGTTCCCCTGTCCCAATGAAGCGAAGCCCGTCGTCTGTAGCAGATATCTGATGGATAGGCTCCGATTGGCTTGCGCGTCATAGTTTCAAGAAACGAGGCTACCATTGGGTCTCGCGCGGCGTAGTGCTGAGAGCCAAAAAGCGCCACCAGAGAACCCCTCTCCATGGCGGCGCAGCGCACGCAGCGGGCCGGCCGCCGGTAAGAGCTGGAGCAGCTGGGCGCTGAGCCCGCACGGGCTAACTCCGGAGAGGCTGCACGGCCGAGCTCAGCGCGGCGCGGCCACTTCACGAGAGCGCGCGCTCGGTCGTCGGCCGCTACCTCGCCAGTAGCGAAACGTGGCCGTCCACGCCAGTGCGCCGCAGACGAACCAAGGGAGCAGAGGAACGACAATCATGCTTCCGTACTCACAACTCATAATAGACGATTCACACGACGAACCGAATCTCGATTTTCGTCCGCGGACCCTGTACCACATGACAGGCACGTCACTGATTCCTGCGATCCGCGCCTCGTCCGCGGACTCGCGGACTGATAAAGTCGAGCGCCTTTGTCACTCGCGCATTTTTGGCGGGAGATTGACTTAAAAAGCGTTTAGTCTGGCAAGAAACTGCAGAAACTTTGTCCGGCAGACACGACGCAGGTTCCGGTACTCCTCCGGGTCAGTGTCAACAAGCTTCCCTGAAAACTCGTTTAGCACGCCGCGATAGTTTTTGCACGTCCAATCAGGATTTCCCCGAGCAAGACCTTTCTTGTGGCTGTGGTATGCTTGAGTGTTGTGCACGAGCGCGGAGTGCGTGAAGGCACCTCCAAACGCCCCTCTGCGAGCCTAGAACGTCGTCGCTTCTACGCCGAAACCTTGTCGAGCTGGACCATGCCTGTGTCACTGTCATGCCTTGGATTGGTATACTAATGCAAGGCGCGAAGCGCCACTAGCTTTATAAAGCTAGTGGCGCTTCGCGCGAAGCCTATCGCAGTGTTCTGTCTCGATTTATACGTAACAGCGACGTACGTACGATTCTTTATCGCGGTAGCAAACGTCGACTTCTCTCTTGAACAACGGTGCCACGGTACGATGTTGGAGTTTCGCGGCACTGTATAGGTGGCGAACATGTTGGGTCCGTCCTCGCTAGCGTCTGCCCGTCGTCTCCATCGTGTGGATGCGCTTAGGAGACGGACGAACCGCGAACATGTTGTCACTTGGTCGATCCGTCCGAGGATCAGTCCATCGTGTGAATCGGCCATAAGAAGTGCTTAGGTGTTCTTGGAATTTTAATGTTTACGAGCAACATGTTTAGAAGCAATAAGCACAAGGTGCAGATCTCACATGCACAGAAACAGCCAATATAGACGCCGAAAATGACGCACTAGAGATGAATCGCGACCCTGCTGACTGCTCCACCGGCTTATATACTCGACAGTTAAATATACTTATGCCCGGGTAACCATCTCCCCACTTTCAAAGTTTACAAGTATGGCTCTTTGTTCTCGTCTACACTTTACATTAAGCATAGTATCTTTGAGCTCAAGGAAGGTATCTGGAAGTCAAAAACATTGATACTATAGGCAATAATTATTCAGTATTCGATAAAACATCCTCCCCTAAAGCTGTTCAAATCGGATGGAAGGTTGTTGACAGCCTTTTCTGCAGCCGCATTTGTTTCGCACCCTTCACAAATAAAGGGTGTTCTACGCCGCAGCACCCTATTTGTGAGCTTTAAGAGGGGCCATTACTCCAAATAAGGGTGCTGGAAGTGTGTGGTCATGCATGGGTGTAAATCTCTGGAACGCTCTTTTCACACACCCGAAATTCTTACTGTGCAGCCGCGTAAACCGCTTAAAGCTATCTACACTAAATACGGCTGTCACGTAGCCAATCGAACCGCGCAGCTCCCCTCTACTCGTGACATTCCTTCCACCAAAATGTCTCAAGAAAAGACACCTAGCCAAGAAATAAAGCGTACGTATCACATGATGGGTTGCGTGTCTAAATGTCCAACGAGCAATCCAACGAGACGAGATATTCAATAGTGCACATTCAGGCGCGTTGGATTGATGCTCGAGCATACAGATTAATGCCTAGACCGGACGGATTCCTTCAGCGGTCACTACTTTACTTTAGCTTATGTCCAGACGCGGCCGACAGCTCGAGGTAATGGGACCAGTTAAGTCCCTGGCTCTTTTTTTGGTTATGATTGGTTCAGCGATGATAGAACACATACAGAAACATGACGAACGCCATGATGGTACGCTTTTGACGTGGTGTGATTGGTCCCGTCAGCTCGTTGCGTCGGCTGCGTCTGCACTTAAGGTGAAACAAAGTGTCTTCCGGAGGGCGACAGCTACGCTCCGAGTAGTGCGTCTAGATTTCAGAGTGTTTCCACTTGCTTGATCGGGGCCTAAGTAGTTTACGGACCGGGTTCGCATAACGAGCTGTGAAAAGTAGGAGAAAGCCTCAATCGACTGAAGCCGTCTCTAACCTAATCTCAGCCTAGATAAATGGATGGATGCCAATGGCCACCACACTTTATAACAGGTGGCAGCTTGCGCCACCTAGGTTCGAAACCAGAAGTATGATGCCTCCCCTCGCCCTTCTAAGCCACTTTGCTTCCCCTCTGCATTGTTGTAACTCTGCGTTCGATATCCTCCTCGCCACTCAACAACGCGCGCATGCCCACATGCATTCAATCTGCGCAGGAGTTGTCCGCCATTAAATTGCAAACGCTCTTTATGTTGCGGCGGCGAATAACTACACAACACTAAACGTTTGATGGGCCGGACTTGTGCCCAAACCAAAATAGAAGAAGGTTAGCGTCGCAGGCGTCAATGGCGGCGTAACAGCAGGATCCAGAGCTGGGGCGATACTGTGCCCCTGCTTGCCACGCTCGCCCCCTGCTCGCCCTGACTCCCTGCTCGCCCTATTGTACACGCTTGGGCTTCTGGGACAATCGGCGTAGACGATTCGGCGCGTAGAACATTTTGACCTCGAACAAGCAACATAGTTCTCGAATTTGCCGGACGCGACAAGCCAGGAGATCAGGGATTGGTGTTCACGCTGCCGTGCTAGCCTCAGCAGTAGCAACTTTTCAGCAAAACCTAACAAAGGCATCTTGCGCGTTCGTCAATGCTTTCGTTAGTTACTCGAACCTTTACAGATAAGCGTGCGCTGTGGCGCGTGGAACACAATGCATTCTCCTTGATGCGTGACAGCAATGGTCATGTGCCTCCCTACTGCATGAACCCGGCTCTTCGCGGGAGCCGAACCCGATCGTCGGCCACGGCGCCTGCCGAGCAACTGGCGCGGGTAATGTGTATGCTTGCCCGACAAATACTGTAGGCCTTCAAACGAGTGTGTGACGAAGGAAAGCAACACAACGTGACGTCGCTCGCAATGCGACGGGGAACTTTCATAATTCGAGGCGAATGAAACCCGGTAATTTCCAACCGCGCTAATGAATAACGCGGAAACGCGGAACGCGTTGAACGAAAGTTACTATAAACCCTTTGTTCTCGGTCGAAAAACAGCTAATCGTGTCCAAGAAAAGCCTTTTACTATTTCCCACGCGCTCGTATTGTCGTTTATTTAAAACTGCATGTAGTTTGGTTTGAGAAGGTGCAATCGTCGGAGGCAGTCGGTGTGTGTTGCCTTCTCGACGGGACTGCTTGGGGTGCGAAGCCGAACTGCACGATTCGGAAACGCGACATGGATTTTAGGACTACTTTCGTGCGCCGGATTTCTCGTTTCAGTGGTTCCGAGTGTGGAAAAGTCTGGGGGGTCTCAGGGGGTCTCGGACCCCCGCTGATCTTAAAGGATGGTCTGAGATCCTCCTCCACAGCCCCAGCATTAGTGAAATATAAATCACATCTTGCAATAAAATAGCTTTGTATTCAGGGATGTAACATATAATTGGGGATTAGCACTTTGAGGGTTGCACGTGCAGCCAGGGCAGAGTCAGCAAAGGGTTTATTTTATGTGCATCTAATACATCTCGTCAGCCCCCGGCCCTGCCCCAACCTTCTTGTAGGGACTCCCATCAACTTACGGGAGACTTTAAGCATTGTCATACAGGAGAGCAAAGCCAACAAGCACGCCACAGCATGTGAGTAAAAGTTCGTTGTAGTAGCGTGCCTGCGCGTTCTTGTTTCTTTTCTTTTATATTTACGTACGTTTTTTTCTTTCCTGTGCGTGCATGCGCGTGCACGCGTTTGTATGCGCGAGTGTGTTTGTGTTGTTACTGCTGCGTGAGCACAATATATCTTGGCAATCATATTCTAAATAAAGCGGCATTCGAAAAAGATCGCATTATTTTGTGCCAAAAAAACTACAATAGATGCTATGTCCTTTTCGTTTCTTTTATAACGAAATGAACATTTAAAGAAGCATGCAACGGAGCAAAACTTCTACTATTGTGACCTAGCGCAAAATTTTCTTCCTATTTACTTACATGTATAATTATCGGCGTCCTGCATAAGTGTGATTTAAAGGGAAGCGACGGAGGTCCTTGAAAAAAATGAGTTAGAAGTGAATTTTGATGTATTTTTACCCCGTGAACCCGAATACCGAAACCATTTGCTTCGCAAGTATTGTTAAACGCGAGAAAACGCAAAAGACAGTCGCTGTACGTGACGTCATCAACGGATCTTTCGGCTGCCCAAGGCTGGGAGGCGGGGCTTCAGCCCTATTTTGAAATTGCTCTTATGACTCTCCGGCGCGTCGCATTGAAACATAATTGTGATATCTGTTATTCTAAAGGCCAAATGAACGCAACGGTCAAGTGTTTTTTCTCAAATGCAGAACTGCCCCATCTTCCCTTTAATTAAATTATCGACCCGTTTGGGAGTCATTTACTGGTAACAGATTTAAGGTTCAGAAAGAATTTAGGTCAAAACACTTTTATATACATCGTGTTTCAAGGAACGCTGGCTAAATCGTTAAATATGTTGTGTGTGTTTATACAGCAGGAAGATAGTCAGCCCCAATGAGTGTATCAGATGTCTGGTGTCTCAGTTGTAGATGAGAAATATAGCCAGTGCAGTACAACCGTGCACCACGCAGTAGTGATACACGATCACACGACGGTCTCATTCAGATCGAAACGGGCAGAGGTGGGGATTAAACCTAGGATGGAGCTCGATGGCTTGCAGCAACTGGTTGAGCGAGCCCGCCCAATCTGGGTGGCCAAAGGTGTCCTGGACTAAGGGCATCGACCAGAGACCGCAAGGTCCTTTCACTTTTCGAATATTCAAGTTCACGATGATGATGATGGATTTTGGAGCTCGAGGCTTTCACTCCTCGCGCTCCAAGCTACGGTGAGCTAATACACAAGGCCATAGATCCCTGCCGAAACTTCGGATCGTACAACCAAAAAGTTGAAATCAATTGGTTTCTATATAAGAGCTTTTCGTTGTCAAATTAATAATGTTAAAAAATTGTTCTCCTAATTATTTTTGAGTGTATAACTTTAATTAGTGATGTGATATGTATACTTTAAGTTAGAAAATTGCTGGGTATCGTCAAAAAGCGCAAGATTAACTCACTTCAAAAAGACGTAGAATATAAACAACACTTTACGGCGTTAAAAAGAAATAATACGCTTACTTTAAATGCGCATTAGGTCTCAGGTTTCTATCGTAGCACATGTTTGCGCCAGCGGTCCCGCTTCCGGCTTCGCACGGTGGAGGTGAATACAAGGGTCACAGCGTATCCTTGATATGCCATCCGAGCAGCACAGCGAATAATTTGCCAGTGATCGTCATGCCTTGTACTCCTCTATACTCTACTTCGCATTACGATGTACCGCAGAAAAGGCTACAAGCGCAGCTCCTTGCTCTAGGACACATCTCGACCGCACAAGCTCTCGTGCATTAAGGGCATCTGGCTGCGCTTGAGATCGCGCTTCTATAGCCTTCGCTGCGGTATAACGTAAGATGAAACGGATAATAAAGTTCGCTAATTTAGAGGTTTTCGATGATGGTCACAAAATTTCTAGTTGAAACTATATGTGTTTTCTTGTTTCCTGTCGTTCTCATCCCTATAAAAATGATTTTTTACTTTTTATTTAAAACGTGTTGACTTCTTGTTGACTCTGATTACTTTCTTTAGACTTTGACTTTCTGTTGACATGGTCAACAGAAAGTTTGTTGACTTTCTGTTGAAACCTTTCTGATAATTTTCTTCAGCCTGCGTCAAAAGAAAAGCTGTCGACTTTCTATTAACTTTATGTTGATTGTCATTACTGTCCTGTTATGACTAATTCACATGGTCCGACTCTGCTTACGATTTTCAGTCTCGACGTCGAGCGTCACAACTACCTTCCACGCTTCTTTTTTTTTCTTTTTTTCCTTCTTTTTTTGGTCCGAGCCACGTCGCGACTACAAATAGCAAGACGAATCTCATCAATGTGAATCAGTCTTTTGCGTCCATTCTGCGACGTCCACGCAGAATGAATCGCCGCATGACACATTATTTACGTGAAGTTTTACATTGTAACGAACCTCGTTAATTTTGCAAACACCAGTAAAGCAATCATACTTTGCTAGGAACGCGTAAAATTAACAATTTCAAAGCGAAAAAAGATCACGGGAACTCACACCGACGCCGACATCGCATTGCAGTGGTTTCTTGATCTCTGAGAGCGCCCTTCTTGCCCATACCCCATCACGCCTGCGCGGCGTCGGTGGCGTGCCACCTAGGACGCTTAGGTTTGTTTTCAAGCATGAGTTGGGGCAAACTTTTTTGAAAAGTTAGACCTCATAAAAGCCAAGCGTTTTTCTTTTTACATTTATATTTTCTAACTAGCATCTGGCGAAGTAAAAAAAAGGAAAAAAAAAGTGACCTTGTTTGCAATTAGGCGGGGCACGCCACTAATTTGCTAATAATTCCGGGAAATCCTCTCAGGCTTCACGCACAAGTAAACACGTATCAGTGCGTAGGACGAAAGCGATTATTAAAATCCCTTTGTTCTTCGTGCCAAAACATAAAACAAAACATTAAGGCGTGTTCAAGGACCGCCTTTCATTACCGACAACGTAGCGACGCGTGTCACCAAACTCTCGTTTAAGAGATTTTCCTCGTAAAATATCGCAGCTTGTTTTGTTTTTGATTACCGGGCGCTACTCCCGCCGTACATTTAAGACTGCTTACAGTCTTTTGAGAAGGTTTAATCGTCTGCGGAAGCTGGTCTTGCTTGCACGACAGGATCATTTGAGGTGTGAAGCCGTACCTCGAGATTCGGCCAGAGAATGCGTTTACCGTCGCTGTCGGCGTCTTCGTACTTGGTCTCGCTGTTCGTGGGAAACGCGACATGGATTTTAGGACTCCTCTTGTGCGCCGGATTAACCGTTCCGTTCATTCGGTGGGTTCGGGTCTGGAAGGCACTGAGGCCCTTACCAGGACCATCGGACATCGTGCCCTTCTGGTTCAGCCTCAGCTGCATTAAGTCATTCCTACAAGAGAAAAAGGAGAACAAGTACGCTACAACACGTAAGTGTGGCCATTAATTACGCGGTATTTTTTCTCGTAAACGTGCTTTTGTTGCGCGCTATTATTATTATTACTATTATTATTATTAGTATTATTTCAGCAAGCACGCGGAATTTTTTAATTCATGTACTCTAGAAAGAACGCGGAATTCCTTCATGTTTGCAGCATTCAAACTAGGTACCAATATTTTCATGTCAAAGGGGAAAAAATATATGATTAAAGTGCCGACCCTGCATAATAGACCGAAGCAAAATGTTAGTCGAGCACAGTCAGAACACGAAATAACAAAAATGCGCAAATAATAAGCTAACGTCAGGAAACTTTAACTACAGGCAAAACTGCTGTGTTCACGAATATCCTGAATTATCAAATGCATTATGCTACTTGGCTCTAACTGGTTATGTCGGCAAAAGTGGGCGTTTAGAGCGCTCTATTAGACGGCTCCGATAATTCGGATAAAAAAATCCGATACTCCGCCGGCGTGTTTGTGCATGCCTCGTATTGTCGTTGGATAATTGTTAACGGAGTTATCAGAACTGTCAACTAAACCTCCATATTAAATTATCTATTGAGCCCGATGTGACAAGCACATACGCGAGGTGAAGCTGCAAGCGTCAGCTGAATGTAAGGGACGGTGACCCTCGGCACGAGCGTCCTCAGAACGAAAGCGTGATTCAAACCTCTCAGTATTCCACACCGTATGCACCCTCAAGCCGCATTCTTTCGATCGCTCTGGTCGTATTACATTCCGAAGAACTATGTTACTACCTTCAGATTTTTAATATAAGCACCAAATGTCCTGTTTCACCTAAGTTTGTGCGTAACCCAACGCTACAAGCCAATGGCGACAATCAAGCAGCACCGGAGGCGACCAGGTCAAAACGTTTTTGTTTTGTTTTTCGTGCGTTTTTGCCTTTTGTTATTGCCAAATGATTCAATCGAGCACGAATAATCCTTCGTGATATTACACCTCTAGTCTGTGCGTTTGTGTTTGCGTTGGCATTAGCTTCTGGGCCCGCTCGGACTTGAGAGAAGACCTAATATAGTTAATTTACTCTCCCCTGTCCATTCGCGCAACCCAGAACCTCACCTCAAAAACCGAATACTCGCTACAGTGACCGCCTCAAAATATTTTGCTGCTCTGTTTTTGTGACTGATTAAATAATTCTTTTTCCGACCATTTTAATCTTTAAAGAAGAACACTTTGTTGAGTTGAGGTACCCTGTTAACTCGCATTTTAGTCCCCACGGACTGTGTCCCTTGCATTTTAGTCCCCCGTTCCGAGATAACAATTCTGTCCACTGAGAATTGTCCACAGAAAATGAAAAGAAATATAATAATGATGAATGAAGAAAGAATAAAACAATTTAAACTGGGACAACACAACCACATCTTTCACATATGCGGTTGTGTTGTCCCAGTTTTAATTGTTTTACTCTTTCTTCATCCATCACTTGAACCAACACGCTCTTCTCCCAAGGAAAACATAATCTTTCGTATTTATAGTACACAAAAATGAAAAAGGTACAGCGTGTGCCTGGCCCATCCAAACAGGAAACCTCTATGGGTGGCGTGCGCGAACTTACAGAAGGACACTCCTCTAGCTATCATCATCATTCTTCGTGACGTCACGGGTAGGACAGACTGGGACAGACCGCGCAGATCTTAGATCCCTCGACTCGTCAGTTCGCTGCATGCACTTTTTGGGTAACGTGCGGCGAAGCCTGTTTCACGCATTGTATTCATTTGGTGAAGAGATATTTGTAATGTAGAACATTTAACCAAAGCTTGAAAGCGTGGCACGCGTAGTCGTGCTAACAAACAATTTTTGCGCTGAGATGTCGAAGCGCTCAAATGGTGGTGTGCTGTTCCCTACTCCAGTGCAAAAAGCTCGAAAATTAAAATGGAATATCCAGCGATTTACTACACTACGGCATCTACCACGGCGAATAAGTTTTTTTTTATTATTATGATTCGGACAATATAAAAATGAGAAAAGAATGACTCACTAACTTTGAAAATAGGAAGGCGAAATTCGAGAATCTCTCGCGTGTGTTATAAACACTTCAGTGAAAGCGACTCCGTGTATCACGTTGGTTGCTGTCCTGTCAGTGCTGGTCCACTATTAGTTCCAAGCTAATTATTTCTTTTAAATCTCGTAAACCAGGAAACAAACATTTCCTCAAAATAACTGGCAGGAAGAAGCGATGGCAGGCTTCCGGAGTCGTTTCAACTAAATCCTGCTTATTCACCCGGTCGATGCGAAACGTGCGTTTGAGGTCTGTGGAATCCAGTAAGTCGGTGACACTTCAGCGTCCCAAAAGATTAGTTACACACCTGCTATGAGCTCCTACTGTTCGAATGTTTTATTTTACGAACTCAGAGAGTAGACCACTTCCATAAACCCGTCATCGCGCACGTTGCGCTTGTGGGAACCCCTGGGCCAGGAGCGGAGAGCGTCTGCATTTTGCTTCAACTATTCCCGCAATGCATAACGTGGCATTACGCCGCGATGAGGTGCTTCGAGTTTTTAGACTAAGTCTATTGACGTCAATGAATAATGCGCATTCTATGTTTGAAACCACTTCTCACTAAAATTGGATAGAACATATTAATCAATCGCAATAACTTGCCGGGATATGTCCGACAATTAGAAAAAGTTATGAGAATTTCTGCTTTTCTTTCGAGCAGAAGTCGCGATGTGACAAACTTCTTTGCCACGTATTCGATGCGGAAGGAGCTGAGCGTCAGTTGCTGGCGAGCATTTGTCCTCAGGAACTGTTGAGTCACGCTTGGATAGAATCGTCTTTATAAGCAAGCTCATTCTAGCTAAAACAAATGTGCGGCGCTTTGCAACACAAGTGTGCGCGCGTGCACAGCTAATATGACAGCACGTCATTTACTCTGGTGACTGGAAAGCCTTTGTACTAAAGGAGCCTCTACAGAGATGAAAAAAAAAAAAGGAAAAGCAAGAATCAGAGAGGCTTTGAATAGCCCAGACGCACGCCGCGCAAGCTTTAATGTGAAACTCGCAGGCTTCACATTAAATATAAATAAATAAAGATGTATTTATTTATAATTAAAAAATAAATTAAATTTTTTTTATATAAAAAAGCAACTTTGACGCGCTGTTATCCATTAGAAAGGTCACTCACATAAACATCATAAACGCTTCTTGTTCTCTTTTTTTGGAAATAAAGCGTTTTTTAATTGCCATAGATGCAAACTAACATCGCGTCACCTGCATCCTATCCTTCCCGCTCCATCACAGGAAAGCGTCCGCGAGATGGCGCCACCAAACATATCTCGTCGCCAAAGTGAGAGCGGCAGGGCGAGTCTTTCGAACGCCCGCCAATAAAGAACGTTCTAACAACAACTCTCCAACAGCCCCTCTCTCCTCCCCCCCCCAATCTCCAGTTACAACGCCTACACACACACACAGGAGCTCCTTGCCCCCCCCCCCCCCCCCCGGTACATCTCTGGCAATCGCGCGCTCGAAATGCACGAGACGTCGAAGCATCGCGACTTCTGCCGGACTCGCCTTGTCAGCGACTATATACTCTGTTTCATACTTAGCGTGCAACGCTGTCAAAGCTACTGGTGCGAGCGCGTCGCTTCATCTATGGTTTTGTTTTGCGAGAGAACGCGTGCAAATGATCAACGAGATCAAGCCCCATGCTTGCGCCAGTAGCTTTGACAGCGTTGCACGCTAAGTATGAAACAGAGTATAGAAACATTTAACTTAGTGACAAATGACCTCGATACTGTAGGCACAAAGAGAATGACGCACATAGACGGAACGGCAGTGAGACTATTTGAGTGTGTGTGTGTAGTGCATTTAGCCTTCAGTCTAGTTTTGTTTTGAGAGCGCGGCCCTTAGGCGTCCGTTCCATGTTTCGCGGCGTCGCCGTCGGGATAACCGCCCAGCTATATTTAGCGGAAATTGAATTGGTGTTGAAGTCACGTGACGTCAATTTTCCCGCCAAATCTAGCGGAGAAACTGATTTTGTTCATGGGTGACGTGACACGAAGTCATGTGACGTTATTTTCCCCGCTAAATTTAGCGGGAAAACTTAATTGGTGTTGAGGTCAGGTGACGTCAATTTCCCTGCTAAATTTAGAGGGGAGCTTAACCTCTAAATATAGCCGGGATATTTCCCCACTAAATTTAGCGGGGAAATTTTCCCCACTAGCAGTAGCCGCGATATTTCCCCGCTAGATTTAGTGAAGAAATATTTCCCGCTAAGTTTAGCAGGTTAAGGAGGAGGAGGGTGCGGAGGGGAGGTAATCTCCTCCCCAAAGCTGCGCTCTCCTCCTCCTCCTCCCTAAAAGCTGCGCTCTAATTTCCCATTACAGAGATTTGTAAATGTCTTTCATGTTTATATTATGTTAGTACTACACCGCTTTTCTGGCGCCTACAAGCTTTGTTTGCTTAAAAAAAAAAACAAGAAAGATGCTGCGTTGATTTGCTAGCCATATTCGGATTGATTATAATTACCTTGCCGCCAATTTTTCTTTTAGGGATATTCAGCATAATTCGCGATCTGGGCAAGCAGTACACGGGCAATCTCTTCAAGGTGTACGTTGGAATGACTCCCATTGTCATTCTGCACACCCCTGATGCAGTGGAGGTAAAGGCACTAGTTATTTTGTTTTATTATTATTATTATTAATATTGTTAATATTATTGTTGTTAATATTATTGTTGCCTTATTAAGTGTGACTTTCAGTCTATCGCAACATCTATTTGATTAATCTACAGGCACTACTCACAAGCAACACCAACCAGAAAAAGCCATTTCTGTATCATTTCATCGCGCCATGGTTGGGAAACTTCAACATCCTGCTGTCGTGAGTATATTATCGCAACGGACGTTTTCCCAGAAGGGTTGTGCACTTTAACCTTTCGACTCCCAGCTATCGACGGAGACTTTTGCGTGCTTCGGAGGAATCTCGGACAGACGAAATATCATTGCCGACTTAATCGAAATTTGAGACAATTTTAAACAAAGCATTCCCAAGGCTGGGACACTCGATTGAGCTAATGATACGCGTCTTCTACTGCCACTCCGCTCGAGCGCTATAGCTTTGACAGTGCGTTCCGCGAGAAAGGTTTATAATAACCCATCTATATAATGGCCAGCTTAAAACAAACAAAAAACGCAGTGCATGGTATATTATGATCACGATTCTTGCTTCGTCATTTGTTCTTTGGTGTTCACGCTCTCAACATTTGAGGAGCAATAATAAAATGCACAGGGCTTGTCAAACCTTGCGCTTCTTAAGCAGTTAGTGACTACACCTTAGGAAAGTGCTCATTCTCTCTCCATCTTTCTTTTTTTAAGTAATGCTGTTTCGACCTGTGGGGTTGTGGCCACCAACAGGATAAGGACACAGAGGAGGTATTTCAGTTGTCGTATCCCCTGTTCGAGCTTCCCACCCCCACGACGTGTAGTGCGCTTCGAGCATGAACGCATAAACGAAGCACGCTGGAAGTCAACGAATGCCTGCCGGGGGTGTTCAAAAACCTTCTTTCACGCACAGTTGGTTACAGAGGCAGATGACCAATGCAGTTTCCCTTTGCTGCACTTTCCTAGATCGCCTTCGCGGCACCGGGGTTCGGCCTCCGGGGTGTGAAGGGTAGGGTTAGCATCCTGGGTGCTCCTTGCCCGAGGTGGCATCGGGACGTCGCTCAGTGCCCCAATTGCATTGCACCATAAAGCTACAGCATTGCCTTTTTAATAATAATAAAAAGTGTTTTATCAACCGAAGTCCATGAGAATCCCGACTCGTTAATCTGTGATGTTCCAGCGTTACATAAAGTTTAAAACCATACAGGAGGTATATAGGCCCGTAAGGTTCATTTAAAAAGAACATGAGCAGGACACCCCGATGGGAATCGCACCCGCCACCAGGAAATTGCTAGTCCGATATCGTACCAACTGAGCTAAGTTGCGCCAGTATTCGGAGAGAAGCTGGGGAAAGATCAGGTTGCGTGAGGAGCAGGTTCTCTCCGAAGTGTGTGGTGTGCTTTCAACATATCCATTGCCACCCGCTCTCTGTCAGCCTGATCAACCTTTGTATAAATTTTGCTTCGTATACTTTCGCTTTTTAACGTTCTCGGATTGTCAACTCTCCCTTACCAGGAGCAGAATACAAGCACTCATGATTTTCTGTTAATCTTTGCCTTTTTGTTTTCCTGCACCGATACAATTCTGGCTTCCCTTCGTTGAGCAGAACCGGCGAGACCTGGCGAAACAGGAGGAAGCTGATGACGCCGGCGTTTCACGTTCGGGTCCTGGACAACTACATGCGCGTTTTCAACGAGAGCGCTGACTTGCTGGTGAAGCACATGTGCTCGGCCGCCGACGAGGCGCCCGACGAGCCCATACGCCTCTTCAAGAGCATGCAGAAGTGCGCCATGGACATCATCGGAGGTAGACGTGGGTCTACCTAGAGTCACTTAAGTTGATTCTAGGTCTACCCAACACACATGGCAACGCATGTGGTGTTTGAAGTAGTGCTGTTCTTCTCGGAAACGGTTCGAAAGAAGGCATAACAAATGCAATAGCATTTGTTTTATGGAATACACAGCCTAAAGGCTACTTCACACGGTCGCGTTTGAATGTGACCGAGTGCACTCTGATGTCTTGTAACCGCTTAACGCACTGGCACACTGGCGCCACATATGGGGTAGACATGGAATAGCTCCGACACGTGTATAACCAGACTGAATGTTTTGCAGTATGTTCGAGATTAAACATGCGTACACTATCTATGAGCAATAGTGGCTTATAAGTTCCGTGTTCTCAGAGTTCATTTCTCGTGATGTTCGGAGGTTTTTCTCGGAGTTTATTTTTTGCTGAAAATTCGGGGTCTATCAGAGTTTATTTTTGTTATCTACCCAATTCTCTGAAATTGGGAGTTAATTTAATGTGTTCTCAATTTCTAAAAATCCAACAGTTAAATGAATAATGTTGGGCTACCGTGCCTCGTTGTTTACAAGGAACCTTGACGAGATAAAAGACAAACCCCTTTCCTCATTATCTCCAGATTTTAATGGAAACTGAAGTTGCATCTCCTCAAGGACCACTGACCTTATGCACTTTTAAATATTATTTCTAAAACGCAGTCTTTTTTGTTTTTTATGTTGTCGTTATGACCTCGAACTTTGAAGTTTTGGGGGATAAAGACGGAAAATTTACCGCCGGATGTTTTTGTTCTGATTTTTTCTTTCGGATTTATCCGAAAACACTGAACTCGACTTATAATATTTGGATGGGAGAGCGTGCTTGTAATAGTAATATAAATAATGGGAAGAACATACAACACAAAGACAGACAAGACGATTCCCAGTTGGGAATCGTCTTGTACGTCTTTGTGTTTCATGTCCTTCTCAATATTTATATTATCCTACTTATAAAATCCGGAAGAATTGTTTCGAGCACACGATAAAAGTAGGGTCCCTAAGATATTAAAAAAATATATAGATGGATGAAAACATGTTTATTGAAATCACATTAGTGGAGGCGACGGCGCTATGAAAATACTCTTTTAGGGAAAGAGTGTAGTACAAAAATATGTACGCACGTCAAAAGTGTTCCGGGTCCACCCGATAGACGGCACCAGGGTGTTAACCGGTTACGAGAGATTACCACAAACTTGGTCACCGTCAAAGACGAATCTGTGAACCAGCTTTAATGCAGACCATTCCAAGCAGCACCTCTCGCCACCTGCCATCTTTCACCACAGACCTGTGGAAGGCAATCCGAGCACGTGCGGTCGGTCTCTTACGCAGAAATATCGGACGCCGTGCATGGGTCCATAGTCAAGTACCTGGGCCCGTTTGCTCAAGCGCTAACCGCGGCTAAAGTTAGCCACAGTACGTAGGAGAGGAATTTTGAAATCACGTGACTGGCTCGGTAGGAATGCGGGGAAATATGGCGGTGCCCCGGTGAGTCAGCGCCGCTTGCTTTAAAACTAATATGTCGTTGTAGCTGCAATATCGGGCGCGTTAGTCAGCAACGAATGGTGCAGAAGCTTTCGCTTTGCACTTATCTCACTTAAACCGCAAAGCATGAGCAATGATCTCGCCGCATTTTTTAGATAGCCCTTCGATTCCGGCCATTCCTAAGCCTAAATGACCGCGATAATTGTCGGCATGGCAGCATCTTAGGAAAGTGGATTGCCTTGACTCAATTGGCCGGGTATTGATAGCACACAGAAGCAGACAGCAGTCCCAAATAGACCTTTTTCTGAGCTACCCAAGCGATCGAGGAAGAACGCTGACAAGTATAATGGACCTTTTCCGAGAAGCGTTCTGCGCACGCGCGAGCGCCCGATGCCAAGCAGCGGAAGTGTGCACTGAAAAATCGAGGAAATTCGGAAGGAGGCTGTGGATCAGCGAGTAGAAAACGTAATTGCAGCATACATATAATTGTGTTACGCAAAAAAAGAAAGCGCACGGAAAGAATAACACGGACGTTTAAGTGGACGCCACGGATGCCCCACTTGGACGGCGCGTTGGGCACGCCCTGCTGCTCAGAGAACGAAGAAACTGGTAGCGTAGCTCCCATTATCGATTGGTAGCGCAGGTAGGTCCCTTCCTCGATTTTTAGTTCGTGCAGCCACCGCCTGGTGCCGTCGGTATGTGAAAATTGTCCATTCTACGGTCACGCGCTGGCCTTCCTCTTATAAAAGATTTGAAGTAAATAATCATAAGGCTTTGACAAACGCGCTGTGCAAGGTAAAATTTGTTTTAGACTTTTTGGTTTAGAACGATTACTACTGCAGACGCCAGCACGTGCAACGCAGCGTAACTACACTCGTTGTTTAGCACCTCGGTGCTTAGGAAATTTAAAAAAGGTCTATTGGGACGCTGTCTGTTTTTGTGTGCTATCGATACCCGTCCGATTGAGTCAAGGCAATCCACTTTCCAAAGACGTTGCCATGCCAACAATGGACCTTTTTCGAGAAGCGTTCTGCGCACGCGCGAGCGCCCGATGCCAAGCGGCGGAAGTTGAAACCAAAAATCGAGGAAATTCGGAAGGAGGCTGTAGATCAGCGAGTAGCAAACGTAATTTCAGCATTACATATAATTGTGTTACGCAAAAAGAAAGCGGACGGAAAGAATAACACGACGTTTAAGTGGACGCCACGGATGCCCCACTTGGACGGCGCGTTGGGCACGCCCTGCTGCTCAGAGAACGAAGAAACTGGTAGCGTAGCTCCCATTATCGATTGGTAGCGCAGGTAGGTCCCTTCCTCGATTTTTAGTTCGTGCAGCCACCGCCTGGTGCCGTCGGTATGTGAAAATTGTCCATTCTACGGTCCACGCGCGCTGGCCTTCCTCTTATAAAAGATTTGAAGTAAATAATCATAAGGCTTTGACGAACGCGTGTGCAAGGTAAAATTTGTTTTAGACTTTTTGGTTTAGAACGATTACTACTGCAGACGCCAGCACGTGCAACGCGCGCAACTACACTCGTTGTTAGCACCTCGGTGCTTGGGAAATTTAAAAAAGGTCTATTGGGACGCTGTCTGTTTTTGTGTGCTATCGATACCCGGCCGATTGAGTCAAGGCAATCCACTTTCCAAAGACGTTGCCATGCCGACAATTATCGCGTTCATTTAGGCTTAGGCATGGCCAGAATCGAAAGACTATCTAAAAATGTGGCGAGGTCGTTGCTCATGCTTTGCGACTCAAGTGAGGTAAGGCAAAGCTAAAGCCTCCTGCACCATTCGTTTCTGACAAACGCGCCCGATATCGCAGCTACAACGAAATATTAGTTTTAAACCGAGCGTCGCTCACTCACCGGTGCACCGCCATGTTTCCCCGCATCCCTACCGAGCCAGTCACGTGATTTTAAAATCCCTCTCCTAGGTACTGCGACTAACTTTAGCCGCGGTTAGCGCTTCGAGCAAACGGGCCCTGGACATTCTTCGTATGGGTGATAAGTACTGGAAAGCTGTATATGTGGTATTCACCGGACGCCATATTCAAAAAGTTGTCTTTCGGCGCGCATGTTCACAACTATACTGGTAGACATTTTGGGAGAGGAGGAGAGGAGAGGCGCGGGGACATCGAATCACCAAGCTCCGGTTGGAATCAGTGGGTAGAGCCAAAGCTTGCTGTCTTTGCCTCTACTTGCTGTTCGAACGCCTGTGAGCGCGAACGCAAAACGCCGAAGTTCGGCGTTCGAACGCGGTCCATGATTGAGTAGAGGCAAAGCAAGCTCGCCTTGCCGCTACCCACTAACCCTTCCAATCAGAGCTCGATGTTCCGACGCCTCCCCGCGCGCTCTCGACTTCTCCTCTCCCTCAGTTTCATGACGCAGGTTAGGATTGCTTTACAAGTTTCTCTCGCAGAGCTCTCCAGCCTTCCAAATTTAGCGCAGGGAAAGCTGGAAAGAAGCCATCATTTGCACAACTATTAGTCACGGGGTTTCGTGCACGTTTCCCGTATGGCCATGAGGTTACATGATAATGTACGACGTCGCGTGATCTACGACGTGAAATGACGACATATGGTCACGTCAAATAAGATCACGCTGTAATAACTTATTTTATCCCGTAATCTATAGTGCGTGCGTGATTACGTAACCCCAGGGGGACTAGGTAATCGAGCAATCTATACGTGGAAAATTACTAATACAACGTTGTTGCTGCTGTTTCGCTTTTAGCGTAGTGATTTATCGCTTTTTTTAACTTTCAGAAGTTACGATGGAAGCCAAGTTTCAGCTGCAAGAAAACAAGAATATCTCCTTCATGAATGCTTTTAATCGGTATGAGTTGCACTCAGCCTTTAGAAACGCGCCGCAGTAAAACATGCCTTCGTTTTCCTAACACACCGCAAAACTATAACTGGACTTAAGGAACGAAAGGCGTGGCCTATTATGACTAAGGTTCCGCGTTTTCGGTAAATACTAATATACGCCGAACATGAACCCCTCAAGCTGGGGTCACGCTGCTTATGCATCATACAAAAGACAGTCTGCATACAGATTCGAACGTGAGTCTCCACGAGATCCGTGCTTCGAATGCCGCATGGCAATGAGTTCGAGGAGGAATCTTGGCACCCGGCATTCGAACCACGGATATTGGGGTGACTCGTATTTGCAGACTGTATGATGTATGAGCAGTGTGACCCGGCTTTAATCAGTTCTCTTTTTTTTTTTTTTAAATCGGAGAAGGGGGAGGGACCCTGAACTGTAGCTGTCCTTGAATAATTAAAAAACAAACAAAAAACGTTGCACTGGAAGAAAATTTTCATCTACAGTTTTATTTCATGTTAACTCGGGACAGAGCACGCAGTGTATTGTCCGTGAGGCATGATTCTTCCTTACTAACCACATATCTCTTACGTCATTTCCTTTTCTTGTTGGTACCGGGACGTTGTCGAAGTATTTGAGGTCACTATAATGTTCCCTAGAGGTTGAGAAAACCTATTTCCATGTAATGCCTTCGGGCCCTGAAAGACATAATAAATGTAAATAAATTAAATAACTTTTTAACGTTTTTTTTTCTTGTTTTTTTTTTTTTTTTGGGGGGGGGGAGGAACGTTGATCTTTTGTTTCCCACCAAAGATTAACACAAGAAAACACGGAATCTGTGAGAGAAAATAAAACCCCGAAAATACACAGCCCTAATTATGACCACGCTTCTTGGTTCGTGATTGTTGTTTTTTTCGTGTTCTTATCGTTTCATGCCATAATCGTATTCGCTGCGCAGTGATAATAACAGATTCACGGATTTTAAGCCCTCAGTGATTGCATGAAACTTCTGCTTAACACGACGTGCATCAAGTGTTTAGAAGCGCGCTCTTTTTTTTTTTTTTTTGTTTTTTCAGGGTGATGTTCTTGGTATCTGTTAGAGCTTTCAGACCATGGCTGTGGATTCAGAAGCTCTATGACAACACGCTCGAGGGAAAATCTTATGAAGCGGACGTTCAGGAAATGATAACGTTGTCTAACTCTGTGAGAATGCTTCCCTTCTTAGTCTTCTACCACAATCAACGTAAAACACGAAATATTCACTTCTCATGAGCTACCTTTCGTCTATACACCTTTTCCCCAAGGGCGCACCCATCTTGAATGTCGTGACTTCTGGTATGCGGTAAAACGTCGTTTTCATCTCTCCGCGCAGATGGAAGGTGTTTACAAAAAATGCGTGATTGTTAGATATCCTTGTTTTGCCTCACCTATATTTTCTCGCATATTCCAGGTTTAAATGCTTTATTTTTTTCGTCCCCCATACCAGATACGGAACCCACTTGATTGAGAGCGACAGGCAACACAAAATGTCTATAAGTCCACCTGTAAACTGCTAATGTTCGTACAGGCATATCGCAATCAATATCGAGAGTATTTAACAAAACAGATCATTCCTTTTGTTGATTGTTTTATTAAAGCTCACTTATTTATAGAAGACAAGCAGAAAATCAATTTGGCTTCGTTAACTTAGTACGGATTCTCTCACTTTATTTTCGAGGGGTACTTGGTAACATATGAAATAAGCGACGCATCCGGTACATAACATCTCATTTTGATGTCTTTTATCATGCTGGGTACAATCTATATTTTGGCTCCTAATGCTACTCATACAAGAAAGTTTAATGTTGAAACAATATTAAAATGAAAGAAGCAACATTTGCTGCCTCGCTGTTTAATCTAATGCGTACGCACACGTAATTATATTTCATTGGTACAACCTTCATGGGTCCACTTGAGTAAATGCATCATGTTTGTTGTTTTCAAAAAGATAATGCAGAAGCAAAAGGACAAACTGCAATCCACAGAAGTCCTCCCTAAATCAGGCTCCGAGGAGGATGAACTCAATTTTAAAAGAGAGACGATACTGATGAACATTCTCTTAAGAAGACATATGCAAGACAGCACTTACACGTTGGATGACGTCAGGAACGACAACGACACTATCGTATCCGCGGTAAGTAAACTTTACAAGCTTGACGCCCTCTTCTGAAGCTGCGATCAGGCGTCATACGCAATCAGACAGCTCCATACTTGGGTACATTACTTCTAAATTCAATTATTTTTACAATTCCACCAGATATCCTCCAAGTATATTTAACGACCGCTAGAATTAGAAAGAACGTATAAATTATTTTCCCAAAGTAACGCACTTACTTAGTGATTCCTTACCTTCGAGGGCTCCCCAAGATCAGTGACGTCTATGCAATATCATTTTTCCACGCTAAGCTAAATCTGTACATTCCTTGTCTGACCGGATTCAAACCCTCTAAATCCGGAGCATCTGCTCTTCTGCAAAGCACTTGGAGAAGTCAATCGGTGCTATCTAGGGCATGAGCTGGCAAATGATGGAGGTGATACAATGTTTAGTCCTAAAAACAAACTGCCTCTGCTGTGGCACTGGGCATGGTGAAATGCCACGCTCAGAGCCACAACGCAGACAGTTTTTTTTTTTGGTCTACACATTTTACTTGTTCCGTCATCCGCCGAGTTCATTTCGTAATTTTGCAGCGATTGGCACCCTCAAGTTATTTGCATTTGCATTTGTATATTTATTTGGCCAAGGACAGCCGCCAACTCAACAGAAAAGCCAGGGTCCCATGCCGAAGAAGCCCTACAGTGCCCCGTGATAGTAGGGTGAGGATGTGGTGAGTAGTGACAGATGAGTAAATGGAGATGACGAAGATTCGCGATTCTAGATTAAGGTGGGACCTGGGGGACGCTTTGCGGGAGTGCAGACGCTCCACGCTTCTTAAGTGTTGCACGGCCCGTTGAAGATTTGTCACATCTCGCACCCTTTGTTATTGTTTTATCTACGTCTCCAATATTGGACAAAATGAAAAGGTATAATGTGGGAGTTGATATCGTTGCATTTCAACGATTGCTTGCAACGCGTCACTGGCAACACCATTTCAGAGTCCCACGACTCATGAGTTGGACGATGGGCCATGAAGAAGGTGCTCTGTGTACCTTTCAGTCACTCTATAAAACGATGCTACAGCGTGGCAATATTGTGGGAAAGAAGTTGAAGTTGTAAATTACGTTTTGCGACTAGAGCTAAACATTATTTAAACTACAACAACAATTATTTACACCTGATTTTAACCGGAGACAACGGACAACAAACAGACAATGGCGTGGCGTTGACTGTCTGAACGTGCGCAAACTCGGCGGAGGTCGTGAGAGAGGGTGGCATTTAAAACATAATCACCCGTATTCACCAGGCGCGAGTAGCACCTATTTAACCACGACTGGCGACGTCATCGACTAAAATAATCACGTGGCGAGCGATAGTCGCCGCTAAGTGAGCGCTTGGTATTCACCGGTCGTGTTTAGGACCTAGTCGCCCCGCGCGACTAAGAAGTCGACTAACAAATCTTAGTCATGGGGTAGGGCTAGTTTAGCCGGTGTTTAGCGGTTGACTAGCGGCTCAGCGTCATGGCCGACTCGTATCATCGCTGACCGCTAGCGGTAACGAAGTACTTACTGTCTCGGAACGCTGGGGGACACATCTAGAAAGAATTGGAGGAGCAAATATTGTGTAAATAGCCATGTTCAACGATCAAAGGTGCCGTTAAAGAGATCTCAGCAGGGCGCTGGACAACGAGAAAAAATGCATTCACGGGCGCTTCCATATTTCTTTATGTCGCTGGCAATGCGGCTTCCGTGTTTCTCCCTTGCGTCTTTTCTTTTTATTTGTCTTTGTAAAACTTTGTCTAGGACAATTAGTCTCACTGTAACTTTTTTTTTTCTGATAAACATTTAAATATTAGTTTTTATTCGATTAAATACTCCTTTTACGCAGTGGCGTTTAAGTACGCGTGTGCGTGACCTATCTTTTTATGTCACTTCCGCTTGTTAGTTCTGACTAGATAGTCACCCGCTCGCTTCGCGCTTGTGAATACCGCAGAACTAGTCAATCCTTAGTCGCTGATTTTTTCTCTTAGTTCGCGAATACTTAGACGAGATACTAACTTCAAAACAGCACTAGTTAGTCACGACTGGTGAATGCGGCTGGATGTGTGAATAAAACCTCTTCAGCTGCGTTTCAGATGTGTGTTTGTCCCTTGTCCCCTTATCGTATCCGCTTAGATTCACGTGTAACGTAGACCAGCTCGCCTGTTTATTAGCCTGGCTTCTACACTACTTTGAGTTAAAAGTAATTAATTACAACTGCACATTTTTCGAGAAAAGCAATTAAATCACCACTTTGACCTGAGCTCTTCATACTTTGTTGGTAATAACTATGAAAGGCTCAGGTGCATGCAGCCGTTTTCGGAGATTTTACGAGTCCAGCTGAATGCCAATTACGTTTGGTCGACAAAATGTAACCCTCGTCATTTCAGGGAACCGACACGATCACAACTTGCATGTGTTTTACACTGCACTACCTCGGACTTTACCCCGAAGTTCAGGCCAAAGCGCATCAGGAACTGGACGAAATATTTGGGGACGATACGGACTGCGAAATCACAGCGACTCACATCCGACAAATGAAGTACATTGAGTGTTGTCTTAAGGTACGAGCGGTTTTTGCTTGGTTGCTTGGTTGGGCTTTTTGCTCTTTCGTCATACCAGTATTCAGACATTGTATTTTCGTTTCAATGACAACTGCTATCACAACCTTGCAGGAGTCTCTGCGGCTATATCCGTCATTTCCTGTAATTGGAAGAGTACTTGATGAAGACGTGACGATGGGTAAGGAAAACAAGCACGTACAGATAATAAAACAGCCGAATCATGGTTTCAAGTTTAGTCCACCAGTTGTGCTGATAGATCGTCTAAATTGAACGGCTAGAACCATGGCCTAATTTAAAAAATAGCATTGTTCAGATGTCAAGTTACAAGGCATCTGTGAGAGCGCGCATTAATTGAGAAATTTACAAAATCAAAGCTCACTCAGAGATCATACTAAGAACGCGAAACCATAAAGTACCAAAAGCATTACACCAGATCTGATATTACAACAGTGCCATGGGCACAAGTAAGAAAATACAAATAGTCCATGACACACTCAACAGCGTCCAGTCATTTGGCTCTAAGCATCCCAATCTACAAAGTCTGAATAAAACCAAAGCAAAATTCAATGTAGAGCGTTGTCTTTTTATTTAGAACAGATTCGTAAAAAGAGGGTACCAATACATATAGATACCATCTTTAGTGGGTGTAAATTGGCTGGATGAACATCCCAAAACTTATAATAATCAACTAATAATTGTTTATTCTCTTCTAATTATTTGATTAGTATGTCATATTGCAAATGCAGCTTAAATTCCGTCATTATCAAAGCATAAACCAATTTCAACCATCTGGAAAAGTGCAATCGGTTTGGAGATATTCATAAAACAGATTTCGAGTTTTCGTCCTTGATTCCGAGACTGGGCGGAAAAGAGCACCGGAAGTTCATCTCACATTGACGCGTCGAAGAATAACAGCAGTTGTTTCTAGCATCGTGTCATTATCTGAGAAGCGTGTCTTCGGGAGGTGTGCCGACGCCACGCTGGCCAGGTAGTGACGAGTTGCCCGAAACAAGTGCGTCCCTTGCGCGCAATATTGTTGACAGGGTTCGCAACGATTTCTCTGCATCAAGTTTCGGGATCAAACTTCAAAAACGCGAAGTCAGATCAATGAGCATCTCAAAGCACGTTGTATATGTTTAATGACTAAATTAGTTTAGGTTTTAGTAGTAATTGTCGAAAAAGCGAGTGCAAGATAACTCATTCAAACATTAATTAAAACGTGAATCAAGTCTTAGACATTTGGCTGAGAGATTGTGACATTTACCTTTTTACCTAACGTCTCTGGAGCCTGCCGAACATACAGTGAGGAGTGTAATTGTCTAACAGTCACTCATTTTTAAATAATCTGCTGGAACAAAAAACAGTCACCTCATATAGGTAAGCACATAACCTCTAATAGAAGCTGAAATATTAGCCGAAGAGCATGTATTAGGGTTAAAACAATAAATCTTTAACCATGCCACTACTCATTTTGTTATTTTTTTCAGAGGGTCACGTTATACCAAAGGGTGTGATGTGCTTCATAAGCATTTATAGCCTGCACAGAAACCCGAAGTACTTCAAAGATCCCGAAAAGTTTATCCCCGAGAGGTTCTTGTCTGAGGAGATCAAGACACGACACCCGTTCAGCTACATTCCCTTTTCTGGCGGCTCCAAGAACTGCCTTGGTACGCAAACACTTCTTTAAGTTTGTCTGGCTAAAACAGCGATTCAAAATATTGAATTGTGTCACAAGTCAAAAGCGAATTATGCGACGATCACGCGACGTAATGCGAATGGACAGTGTCAGCTGGTGCGACATTTCGATAATACTGCGTCGAGATTCACTGGAAATTCCGATGACGTTGCGCCGCACATGTCTCACGTAGACGGCCACCAACCACACACAAAACAAGCTAGCACCAAACACGTTCTCCCAAACGCGCTGTGCACATTGCTTGGTCGCACCTGCGTCTCCATTCTTCGCTCGGTTACGTTCTCTCGCACGTGCTTCTTCACGTTTACGCACAGCGTGATCTTGATGTCGAATGCATTCTATCCTAAAGCCCAGGCCGAGACCGCCAGTGCCTGCACATCGACGAAGTTCTCTCTCACGGGCGCGTTTACGCCGTCGAGCAGTCGTTTCTGGCTCCGGTGTGTGTATGCTTCGGCCACCCCATTCTTGCGTGCAAAGGCTTGGAACGCCGACCGAGAGAACTGGCGATCGAAGGCGAGAAAGTGCAGGTGGCCATGAGCGCGATCACATGCCCCCCAGCGCAATCGCGATTGTCCCGCGCTGCGCCTTAGCCGTGACTATTATCAGCGAAAGGGCGAGGGTATCACTGCTCTGCCAACACCTCCTAGATAACGAAGCCGAACTGCTGATAGAGATTTCGTCATTGCCGAAGGCCAACGCTGAATTCAGAATGAACACGACGATTGCGTCAAAGTTCAGCTCAAATATGACTCGAAGCCGAGCGCCGACGCTGCACTCGTTTCCAATCTGTGTCCAGCGTTGGCCTTCGCTGGTGACGCAAAAAGTCAGCACTACGGCCTTGTCTTCTAGGCGGTGTTGGCTGTGCTCGCCCTCTCTTGGCGCCAAAGCTACCTTTCATAAACGTGAGCATGTCCCGTTCATTCTCGGCAACACGACACTCGCTCAGTACGAAAAGCCCAGTACGGATGACGCTGTAAATTAAGCGACAATCGCGATAATACGTGACTGCGGACTGAGCTTAGTTGCATAGCCACTATTCAATCCCCCTACCCGCGCCCCTCTCATTACAAGTTGAAATAAAAAGGTACTAACACAAAACTACATATCTTTACTGTCTTTTTTGCTGCTTTCTGTTATTTATTTTAGTAACTTAACCAGCTCGCTCTGTCGTTTCAATATCCCATGTGTGCAGTTTCCTAAAATCAAAATAGTAGGAAATTCGACCTACGAGCTCTTCTACAGTCTCACAGCTTCGGCTTTCTAGCAATATTAATCTTGGTAAACTCTTTTTTTTATTTATAACACGTTTACACCTTTTAAAATCTTGAAATCTGCTGGCTGATCGTTCAATGCGCGTCCATTCGTTTTCAGGTCAGAAATTTGCGATGTTGGAGATGAAACTCCTGCTGGCGAAGATCCTTCTCAAGTGCAAAATCGTCTCCGCGGAACCACTGGATCGACTCAACGTAGCATACGAAGTTATTGTGAAGGATAAAAAGAGGGAACAGGGTATGGGTACGAAGGCGGACAGAGGTGGACTCAGCCGAGCGATGAACGCCCCGGTCACATACAATCATTGACCACCGGCAACTTCTTTTTTTTTTTTTCAAGTTTGATATATTTAAAATAAAACCTCCAGAGGGTCGAGTCACGGTTGATTCTTGATCATAAAATCTCCCCTTACCTTACCCACCTCCGTAGTACGCTCTAAGGAATTTGTAGAATTTACTTTCCCATAAAGCACCTGAGAGATCCTATTGCTGCCATCTACGGATGGTGTCCGGTTATTGATGAGGCTGTAAAAATGCTTCTACCCAAAACTACGGTTCGCTCTGTAGCACTAAGCCTGACTGTTTCACCATGATCATTGCCAAATAAAAGAATGTTTTGTTCTCTAGGTCTAACCATGTTTTCAACGTCGTCGTTCGCCAAGCTTTCTTCATAAATTACAGAATTGTTTTTTATTCAGTCTTGTTGCTGTTGTTTAATGATCTGGGCTTTAAGGAAGGGCCAGTGCAAACGGCTGTCAAGCCTGACGAGGCACTGGTCCCTTACAGTTCAATATACTAAACAGTGTTTCTCCAGATGCCACGACAGAAAAAAGATGCTAAAAAATGCTCAGAAACTAGACGATATCACGAAGTACATAACAAGGTCTGACTATGCAATATGCGCATGTAAGACACGGGAATCGGCACTGAAATGAAATATCACATAGATAACAAAACAAACGAGTATATACGATAATCATAATAGGTATTTGCATACAGTTGTAAAGTAAGTTAGGTGTAGTAGAAAGTGTCTATCGCTGCCTACCAGCAATGCTCTGCACTCTTTTTTAAATATTGGGAAAGATTGTTTATAGTTCATATCGGGTCCATCGTTTAATAAGGTAATTATATGCTATTTTAAATCCTGGCTTCCGTAATTAGTTCTGATATAAGGTATCGTTATTTTAACGTGACGCAAATGGTACCATGATGATTTTGTTTAGCTAGTGTGTAACATAAGACTTTCTATTATAAATGAACTGGAATAATTTAAAGTAATATATTTTCTTTGCTTTTAAGATATTGTATGTAATAAAGGGTGGTTGAGGGCGAAGTTCACCAATGTTACCTCTATAATTTTCAAGTATGCGTCTCTCTTAAGTGTTTGTGAGGGAAAAGTTGACGCTTCGGATTTTTTAGTGTGTACAGTCGTGGTCATCTTGTGAACAGTTTCGTTGAAGCATGAGATGAGTCTACAGTTGTTAACCGAAGCATCGATTACGCGCAGATATATTGTACCAGAAAATTGTGGGAATCCAGTAATTATCGATGTGCACTCTCAATTTCTACGCAATCGTTTCTTTTCTTTTTTTTTAGTCCCAGGCTTTTAATTGGGGACATCAGCGGATTGATAGTGAATCTAACCTACGAGGAACTCGGGCAATAGACGATCGCCGGTTTGGCGGCGGTTCAGTTGCGCTTAACAACATTTCGTCGTTAAAAGCAGTGGTGGTAAGAACAGAACCCGCTATGTTCCACTGCTATAGCTGCTGACAAGATGAGAACGACAGGGAGGAGCTTCCGGTCATCCTGTCTCGAGCGTGAAGCCTTCTACCTTCGGCGACTCTTCGGCGTCTCGCGTACCTCGAGCGCGCGCGCGTAGCCAAAGCACGGCGGAAGGCATGGGGTGTCGTGCTGGAGGCAGGGCTTTCGAAAGACACGCCTTGCCGTTCTCACTCTGTCAGTGACTATGGCGAGCGCAAGTTCGTCTGCTTCTTTGCAGGGGTTGTGGTGACGTGAGAACGTCGAGCTCCGATTGGCTCTGATTGAAGAATAGTGGGTAGACCTTAAAGCAAGCTGCTTTGATGTCTACCCACTATCCCTTCAATCAGAAGCCAATCAGAGCCCGGCGTTGTTCTGACGTCAACACAACTTCTGCAAACGAAGCAGACGAGCTTGCGTTCCGCGTAGCGTTGACATCCCTCAACCCGTTACCTCGTTCGTGTGAACGGCGGAACTGAGAAGTAAGCTTCGCAGGCTGCTGGCATCAAGCAAGTCCGTCCACGGACCGATTATATTCATTGCACCCTGGTCACCATTCATAATGTCAGTGTATTTCTATCGGTATTTTAAGGACTGCAGAAAAGAAAAAAAAACAAGCCTCCTTATCGCGGTGAACACGAAACGTGCCTTTTAGGCTCTCTGTCCTTGATTTTGTTTCGTCTATCCGATCAACTATATTTGCTGTCACCTCATTAAAAAAGTGGGTGTGTCCATCCCGGTCCGTGGTTATTGGTCACGTGCCGTCTCACAGGTTCTTCCGCTCTGCAAAATAATCCTCATCAAAGTTCGCCTTCACGAAAGTAAGCATTCTTATAGCGCTGTTTAATTCATTATTACCATAAATATAATTGGAAATCAGTCTACACGAAAGATACAACTTTAATGAAACGCGAGACTCAAGGATCGGTTTGCAACTGCCGCCAGCCACAGAATGCCAGCTTACCAAAATCGGCGGCTTCAACTGCTTGAACGGCGATGTCGGTTTTGTCACACGAAGACATTTACCCTCGGGTCTACTTCGAGAACCATGTCAGCGGAACTGCCCAGTCGAGCCACACTATATGGCTGAACGAGATGATGTATTTTAAATGGTTTTAATGCGAAAGCATTAACTGTCCCATCGACCGAATCCGGCGTTGTCTGTAACCGCTCTGTAGCAGCGAAACGGCAGTTAAATTCCCATTGGCCAAAAGCACAGCAACGCAGCACGCTTCGTCACGGAACCCGGTGGGGCGTTCAAGGTCCAAGTGGACGCGCCTCAGAAATAAAACACAAAGAAAAGCACGGCAACGCTGATGCATCGTCACGGAAGCCATGGAGCCGGCGATGTTTGCCGCGTTTTACGTTGAAGTCACCGGCGAGGTTCGCTGGTGTACTTCAACGCAATATTTCGTAACGTAACTGAACGTAAGAAAATAGAACAGTGTGAATGAGCCTTTGGTGTTAGGGGGGACCGGTGACAGAGAGGGCCAGCGCACACCAGCTCGGAGCACGTGGAGCAAAAGCTCGCGCTGCAGAACCCAGGGATTTTGGGTTCCATCCCCACTCTTGCCTGTTTCGATCTGCATGAGCATCGTATCGGTGTGCGGTTATGTATCACTACTGCGTGGTGCACGTCAAAGACCCCAAACTAGCAGTTGTACCGCACTGGCTGAATTGCTCATCTACAGCTGAGACACCAGATTCACTCCGAGGCAGGCTAACATCCGGCTGTATAAACATACACACAACAATTTGTTGGTGTTAGTGTTAGATCTATTTACTTAAAAACAAAGCTATGAAAACGATATTGAAAAGAAGCCCGCGGTCGTGGTAAATGGAAAAGGACAGCTGACTACGACATGTTCACACCGGCGGCTGTGAGAACCTGCTCACACAAATTATTCTATTGAACTTAAATTTCAACGCTGAAGAAACTCGCTGCTGCCCTCAGAGAAGACGATGTACTGCCACCGGTCTTTGAGTGTTTCTGTCACCTGCTGAAAGATTTTTGGCTTCCAAAACTGAAACGGAACCATACCCACTTTTGTATCTGTAAAGGACATCCTCGAGAAGAGACGACGGTACCTAAAAAGCGATCACGAAGCACAGTGACAAGAATTGCAGAATGCATTAGCAAGATAAGACTTGGCTCAACTCCGATCGTACGAATGACCAGGTATGAACTGATAGCACCGTAAAGTAAGTCAAGCGATTCTGTTTAGGTTGAGTACCGATCTCAACTCCCTTTTAGAGAACGGTGAAAGGGTGATTGTTACTTATGCAGGCAATGAAACAGGCTTCGTTCCCGAATGTCTGCACCAGTTTAGTGGATAAAAAGGGACTACCATGAGCAAATACACTCAGACAAATTTGAATCTTGGTTTCGCCGTCTGCTGGGCCCAATTGTGCCCAATAGTGTTATTGTTGTGCACTGTACCGCAGCACAAGTCTAGGGTAAGATGCACTGCTGCGAACATGAACTGACATTGGATTTGTTGAGTCATCCAACAAACTCGAGAATACCATCGAACGCACCATAGGTGAGTCGAATGAAGGTAGCGGATGAACGCTTGAGTTCACGAGGAATAGAATCTGACCCAAAAATGTAAATACTACATAAAGAAGTGGTGGGGTGCCTCTGCAATGAACGTTTTTATTACAAGCTCGAAGACCATGTGTGGATATGACAACTATATGTCATTCAAGCGGCTATATAGAATCCCAAACGTTTCGATAAATTAAATAAACTCTAAATGGAATTTCCTTCACTATGCCACTATTTCCTTCTTTTACAGCGGAGCTGTTAAGTGCTAGTTTACCCTGCTTCGTGTCTGTGGACAAATAAATCTCGACACAACCCTCTGGACAGCTACTGCCATCTATGATTTGCGGCGGCAACCAGACAACCGTCTTGCCAGTTGTCTGGTTGCCGCCGTCGCTCATAGCTGGCGGCCCATAGTACAGCTCCGTTGCTCTCCGTTCTTCACCGGAATGGAAAGGCTGAAAGTGTTTCTCCCTTTTTTTAATTGCTGTAAACAACATGAATAAAATGAAGTCAGTCAGAGATTTTGTTTGCAAAGTTTCAAAAGCTGCCAGCATTTTGCAAAACAACCTATACATCCTTACGTCGTCAGGTGAGCGCAGATCCAAGCAACCATGATAAAAAAATGGAGGTTACACGAGATGTTAGATGCAAAGATATGTCTACACAAGAAACGCTCTCAAGAAGCGTCTTCTCTCGATTATGTTCTCCTTTTCAATTAGGTTCCGTTTAATTTTACAAAAAAAAATGTACCCGCTATAGGGAAATAAACAAATTATTTACTTTATTTAGCGGTGCAATGTTGCAGCTTCTCCACTCTGGAGTGATGTAGCGGAAGCCCTGATTTGGTGTTGGTATTAAAATGTACAACCCGCCACCGACCGTCGGAGGGTAGTGACGTCCACGTGTCACGGTGCTGTCTCATTGGCGAAAACCAAAAATCTGGAGGCACCGTCTGAGCCGTACTTCTTTCTTGAATGACGGTCCTCCAACATCGGTCATGCAAAAAGTGCCTGCAGATATGTTCGTAACATTTATGTGCATAAAGGAAACGCGATTCGAACATGCATGATTCGTGTGCGCAGAGATAGTTATCTTATTGTGTCTGCACCGAACACCGTGTTTGTTTTGCGTCTTCTATGAGGAGTGTGACTGGAACATCGTAAGGCCTACCGAGCCACCGCCCGGACCCGCACCCGAAAGTGCCTCCAGGGCAGAGAGGTTGCATTTTCTCACTTTTTCCGCTACTCTCCACTCGCCCGTGCAGAACGCGGTTAGGCCTATCACGATCACACCTGTCGGTGCCTGCAGAGTTCGGCCTGGGCGCGTATACACAGACGCGGACTTGGATTCCCGCTTGCTCCCAACACGGAATACACCAAACATTTAACTACGAGAACATATATCTCAACGGCGCAAACAACTCGAGATAACGATAATTAAAGAAGCCAACTCGCAACCGCCGAAACGCTTCGGACCATAAGGGAACGGGCCACCGGCGCAGAGATGGGTATAACCGCAGAAGGCGCTGTAGGCAACACGAGCCAAGCATCGAACGCAGACGACAACTGTCGCATTCCGCTTTAACAGTGCAGAGCCGTATATTAGGAGAGTTTGGCCAATAGGCGGAGAAAAGGCCGCCGCCAGTGCCGAATATTCCCACCGTGGTTAGACCGTAAACTAAATATGTGACAAAGCGTCGACAATCAGCAAACCGCGACGTCACAATATTGGAAACGACATTTAAAGCGTGAAAAAGAAGCGTTTAATATCGGAGCAGCATGACGACGACGACGACGTTTAGAGGATGCCACACCGGACGTCGGCAAGGCCTCAATCTAAGCCCTGGGTCTCGGTACCTCAGAGGCGGCAGCTTTCTGCTTTGACTGGGCTACCTTCTTGGAGCCTGATGCTTCCACCCTAGTGAGCGACAGCACCATCGTGCTCTTGGGGCTCCTTTGTGCAACTGTGCACCGATCGAACGGCAAGCTGCAGATCCCTTTGGTCCGCTGCTGACCCACCTCAACGGATTGTGGACATCTTCAAATTCGCAACTTTCAGCGATCATGATACCACGGTGTGAGAATCGCGCACCTAGCTCCTGGATGATTGGCCTCATAATAAAAGGGCTTTGCCTACACCTTCCTGACGTGAAAAAATAACGTAAGGCACTAATACTGCTCGTATATAGCAAAACTAGAATTACTTACGCGTCGCAGACCCAGCCTCGTACCGCTGTTCTACGACGATCATCCAGATGACAGCCATTTTGATCGGCACAAGTGCGCCCTCTATAGGTCGTGAAAGTTGCGAATCGGACTGACATCCTCCGCAACAGCAACAATTCATCTCGTCGTCATCTTGCATGTATATACTCATCGCATTATCATGTTCCTTAGACGCGGCACCGCGAGCCTCCATGGTACGGGCTGTTGCCTTTCCGCGGTGCCGCCGCTCTCCAGAGCCAAATAAAGATATTATTATTATTATTAAAACAGTGCAAAGGGTGGAGCGCGCGAGCGTCTTGAGACGCGGTTTGCTCGGCTCGGGTTGAGACGGTCCCGCACGGCTCGTGCGCTGGCTTTGCAGTGCTTTCCTTCCCCAGTCTCAGCTGAGACGCTGTTTCTAGCAAGTCGGCCCTGGTTTGGACAGCACGTTTGTTTATTCTACCGTTGAATATGGACGTGACGAAACCCTAACATGCGCCAAGTTTTCAGTCACCAAGAGTTATACCTTCTTACTCGAGCGACGCTAAAACGACTTAAATTAGTCGTGTCACATATTTAGAGCTCACGACCACCGCTAGGGGCTGTTTCGAGGCCTGTGGTTGGCCCCGAGATGCTCGCCTATTCAAACCAATGTATGGCCAAACTCTCCCGATAAACGGCTCTGTAACAGTGTCACATACCGCGACACTGTTAGAGCGAACGAGAGATCGCCGGTTTTTACTTGTTTGCTTATAGAATTAAGACGCTGTCATCAAAACTACTGATATGATAGGAAGTGCCCATTTGGGGTAAAAATCGAAGCCACAAGACTTAGAGCCAGCTAATATTTGTTCTAAATAAAACGCAAAAGAAAAAGCGCCGACATCACGTTCGTGCAGAACGTGTCGAGTAGTGTATAACCTCAACCCATGGATCACCATCGGTGTAAAACCCACATCTAAACTGCCCAAAGGTACGCCATTAATGCAAAGACACAGTACGACCAAATTCATGGTAACAATCCGACACTGGAGCAACTTCAACATCACGAAAATATCCAGGCGTGTCCTCAAAGCCCAACTGAAACCGGCTGCAAGGCACAATATACTCCAGAACCAACTTATATTCCACACATCACCAACACCGTATTCGTCGCCGTATGCAACCAGAGACATCTCCAATGCCTCCTCAATCTCACCCCATTATACCCCGGGAAAGGCACCACACAAATACACAGCGCGACGCTCTTAGCACGAACACGACTTTGAGGGATTTTGTGTGCGTGTTTTACTTCGAAAAGGTGCTGGCGGGCGTCAAATTTTACCCCTTTGGTTAGTACCCCAACACTTCTTTCCACCCCTATAGTAGGTTAAATGACAGTTCTTTGATACAAAAAAGAGAACAAAAACAAAACAAGAAACCGGTGATGGCTTGTTCGCGCAGCGTCGCGGAGTGTACTCACCTATCAAACACCAACAAAAGGGATGACGCGGAGAGTGATTAAGCGAGTACGGAGAGAAACTGAGGAGAAATGAGGAGATGAAAGCGGGAAGGGGGAGGAGGGGGGCGCCTGAACGCCGAGCTCTGATTGGGCTGATTAGTGGGTAGACGCAAAGGCTAGCCGTCCTTGACCTTACGTATACGCACTGTTTCCTTCCAATCAGAGCAAACAAGAACGCCGTCTGCTCCTCGTTTAGAGTGTCTCGCGTTCGAATACTGGACGCCGGCGTTCGGCCTTGGAACGCGTTCGAACGGAAAGTGGAGACAAAGGCAGCTAGCTTCTGCGTCTGCCGGCTATCCTCCCAATCAGGACTTGGTAACACTGACGCAACATATCAGTGCAGATTTCCACCAAAGAAGACACACGCTGCAGACAGTGTCTCCAGACTGTCTTTTATATGAAGTATTAGCGTTGTGACAGCGGCTTAAGATGCAGACGATAACGCATGTCCGTCCCTACACCTATACCGAAACTATACAGTAGTTGGCTGACGTCACCCGCTATGTGAACACGTGATCTGTGGAGCCGGTGCAGCGCGAGGTAGATGTCACGGGCGCTCTTTGTCTGCTTAGTTTTGGTACCATCCTCAAGGGCAACATTTCTTGCCCAGTGGCGCCCACTACAATTTTTTCCCCATCAAAATTTCGCATCACGGCTTCACCATAATGAGGACGAGCGGCAATGCTCCGTGTATATATAAAGGCCTCTCCCCTACTAAACAAAAAAGAAGAAAAAACATTTGAAATTCAGTCGGGTGGCAAACTGGTCGATCCGTTCGGGTCAAACGTGATTATGGGTTACAGGTACCCGTTTGAAATGGACTCGTTTGAAACGGTACCGTTTGAAACGGTACCCGTTTGAAACGGCACCCGTTTGGTACGGTACCCATCTGATATCGGGTGCCCGTTTGATACGGGTGCAAGTTCGACCTGGCACGTGACCACACGTTTGAACGCCCCTTCGGATAGTCAGTCAAATTGTTCGCTATCCCTAAATCGGTGTCGTTTGGAAGGTTGGTTATCTTAAAGTTATTATAAGACGTCCCGAAACTGATAAACCTATTTATAGCATGGAGGAAACCCTTAAAAAAATTGTGCTCGCGCAGGTGCTTGAAAATGGGCAGGAAAACAGACACAAAAGATTGTTTTCAATTCTCATAGAAGATTATTACAACCTAGTCCGTAGACAAGTACAAACATGCCAGCAATCTGTGAAATGTGAAGAGGGACTCTAAGCTTTTATACAACTGGGAAGATTGCAAAACAAACAAGAACCGACGTAATTCTACTGCGTGTCCCAAATTGCGGCCAGGCTCTTTAAATCGACCGCAAAATTCGGTTTCTTAACCTATCGCGCTATGATTTTGTGCAGCGTGACCCAAAAATTGTGATTTTATTTTGTTTTGTAAAATTTGCAAAGAGCAAATTTATTTCAGGAAAACAGAAAAAATAGAAAGGCTTCGCTGCATTTGCTCATAAGAGTTAAGCCTTTTTCTTTTTTTTTCTTTTTCCTCAGGTAAGTTTG
Source organism: Ixodes ricinus (assembly GCA_037355805.1). Taxonomy (NCBI): domain Eukaryota; kingdom Metazoa; phylum Arthropoda; class Arachnida; order Ixodida; family Ixodidae; genus Ixodes; species Ixodes ricinus. Next base: position 62,978 of record JAZHYW010007488.1, read on the forward strand.
CTCTTTGAAAAGTTCCCGAAAACAAATGCACCACCTGTGGGCAACGCTGCACAAAATCGTAGCGCGATAGGTTAAGAAACCGAATTTTGCGGTCGATTTAAAGTGCCTGGCCACTATTTGGGACACCCGGTGAGACTATTAATGGTAGACTTTCGGAGAAATTATTCTCCCGGCTGCAGCGAGAATAGACGCTGCATGATTCTATAGATAATCTGGAAGAGTACGATTAGAAGAACGGTCAATCGTTGCCAACAAGAAGGTTGCAGTGCACTTACCATAATAATAGCGGACTTGAAATATGTAATCCAAGATATATGTCGAAACGGTCAAAGCATGACAACCACACAAACGCGAAAACGAGAAGGAAGGGCTTCTTGAAGTTTCAACACGATGCGGCGCACAAGCTGTCATTTGACGAACCCAGCCAAACCGCAAGAATTCCTGACTTTTTTTAAGAATTGCGTGTTGCCCGATATACGCGTAGGACTTTTCGAACACTGATAGCTTTGATGCACATCGAATACGTTGTCGAGAGACATCGTAATAAGACCGCGGGGTAAGGCGGCAGGTCGAACCAGGTAGGACGGACGAAGTTCGAACTGCAACGGACACCAACCAGACAAAGAAAAAGGCTCGAGTTATACGTAAGCACTTCTTATGAGCTGTGGATGCGAAAGCACGCACGCCGCTTTTCGCTCCCTTCTTTAATCTGCGGCGTACTCAACGCGCTGACCTTGGGCGTGGAACGGTGGAGCCGCTGCCTCGCGAACACGCAGCGCCATCGGGTGAGCGATCGTTCAAACTGCCGTGTGCCTTGCGGCGCGAGGAAGGAACAGACAGCAACGTAGTTCCCAGCAGATCGAACCCCTTGGTTTATTCCATGCGCCGTATATATTGCCACGCGCCGTACAACAGATAAACGCCAACCGAACGCGGTGATCAGTGATAACGCAACAGTGTTATAACAAAGTCAGGATAACACCACACACAACCTGACGCGCGCCGGCCAATGGGACCGAAGTGTAAAAGGTGCCGTTGGCTAGCTTTGCGTGTAGATTCATTAAGCCTTAGGTGTGTTTTGCATGGTTTCAAAGCTGATGACGTCGGCTCGCTCCATGAGACAGTTAATGCTTTCGCATTAGAAAGCGGCTGCCAGCGACCGCGTTTCCGGATATCGGAGGCTATGCTTATCAGCACCCTCGTCCCCCTCAGGTCACGTGACAGAGCTCACCAGGGAGGAGGGAGGAGGCGCGGTCAAGGCGCAAGACACCGGGACACCCACGCAGCCTCTCCTCGGGCATTCCAGCTTGACGTGTTTGAAGCCTTGGAAAGCAGGCGAATCGCGCGCATTTCAGCACGCTGGAACGCTGGAAATGGCGCCGGCCAGAAGCTCGGCTTGCGCCCGAGGGACGAGGGAAGAAAGCACTCAGCGTGTGCTCATAGTTTGACTGCTGCAACGGCGGACCTGCTCTCAAAATACTCGATGTTCTAGCAGCCACATGTTCGCGCGCTACCTTCGCTGCGTCTTGACTGGAGGTGAAACAGAGTCTAGAAGTATTCGCAACTTTCACGACCTATAGGGGCCGCACTGGTGCCTATCAAAATGGCTGTCATCTGGATGATCGTCGTAGAACAGCGGCACGAGGCTGGGTCTGCGACGCGTAAGTAATTCTAGTTTTGCTATATACGAGCTGTATTAGAGCCTTACGTTATTGTTTCAGGCCATGAAGGTGTAGGCAAGCCCATTTATTATGAGGCCAATCATCCAGGAGCTAGGGAACGCGATTCTCACACCGCGGTACCACCATCGCTGAAAGTTGCGAATATTCTTCCACGCGGTCGTGTCATCTGCGAGAGAGATTCGAGCTGAATAAGTAAATTGAGGTAACAACGAATGCAAAAGTTTTAAAGTTATGTCAAAAATATCAGCTCGCAAACGTTGCAAGTTTACGTAAAAAGACAAATAAAAACGCGCCTATTGCAGTTGCAGTATAAGTGAAGATCAGCGCAATTCGAATATAAATGTAATTACTTGCATTACGAGGACGATTTGAAATCGATGAACGAGCTGCCGGCACTCCTGGAAACATAGGCTGCCACGGCTGAAAAAGGCGTGCCTATGCCGGCGATCTGTACATTTCAGTATCAAACGGGCTCCGGAGGGCCGTTTGATTAATCCTGTACAGTTTGCCGGTCACCGTTCACCCGTTTGTGCACCGTGGTAACCGGTTTGAGGAAACGTGCGACAATTTCGCTCAAACGAGTGGCCCATTTGCCCAGACGAGTGACCCGTTTGCCAAAGGAGTGACCTGCTTGCCCAAATGGGAGACCATTATGGCTCATACGGGCGACCCTTTGGCAAACTGGTGACTGGTATGGCTAAACTGTTACCGGTGTGAACCCGTTTACTTTGATATAGGCGCCAAATGGCCCTTTTTTTTAGTAGGGTCGGTGTATTTATGACTTCAAACCTCTCCAGGGATACCCATATTAACTCCGTTTTGTGTTCTGCTGACCGAAGTTTAGGTTTTCATCTTCGCAACGTCAGGTCCTGTCTCTCCTAACCCCAAACGGTTTATTTATCTTACATTCATCCTATCTAAGTTAGAATAGGCCTCTTCTACGTGTCATCGAAAACCCTGCTGCGCGTCCTATTTAATCCGGTTACCGCAGTTTCTCCAGTGTGTCCAATTCAATCCTTCGGTCCCTCTACTTTGCACGCGGTGGAAACATTTCCATCTCTCATTCTTCACATGAAATGTTTTTCTTACTCACCCTTACAAAACCCGTTTCTTCTCTCTCCACCTGCCTTTTCTTCGTCTAGGGTTGACCTTTCTAATAAAAAACCTGGCCACAGTGTTTCTCTATAGCCTACCAACGTGCGCTCCTCTCCGACGCATTTATGGACTGGCCTTCCCGAAGACGTCGTGACAACCGAAGATCCCATTAGAGTTCATAAAGCACTTGTGCATTTTTTGTAAATAACAATCGCACTTCTTTGTAACACCCCGCGGACATGAGTGCAGTGTAAAAAAATAATAATAATAATTACATTATTTTTTTACAAAATAAGAATTAAGAGTAACTAAAAATATAATTCATTAACTTACTAATATAGTAAGTCATTCTGTCCTTTTTTTACTGCCCCCACGGCCACTTACTTAGCCTCAGGGCTAAAAAGACTAACGCATATTTTAATTTCTTTCTATCTTTATTTTTTTTTTTTTTTGCTAATTCGCTACCTATCAGAAAGCACCTTGTATGACAAATGATTACACAGCGAAGGGGGTGACGTAGAAAGACAAATTTGAATATGCAAAATTCGTTTAAAAATACGTTTTACAACTAATGTTTAACAAGTTTTCGATTTTAAAATGCCGCGGGATTTCTTCAAGTTACAATTATGGGCTGCAATTACGCTAGCAATTAACGAGCGACCACCCGAGCGGTTTATGTGTACACCCACTTAGCAACCTCTGTAAAGTCCCATTGCATTGTACACGTGGTCCTTGGGCTGTTTGTTGGAGATTCATCAAATTAAGGGGCGATTTCAAGATAGAAAAGAAATTAGCGCTTGGCAGCAAGAACCAGGAAGAAAAACATCCTGTGGCAAGATCGCATCCCACTTGAGAGGCAAGAAAAACTAACCGTTAATTTCGCCGAGACAGCTGACGGTTATCTCCAAGGCTGGTGTACTTTCCCCACATAACAAAGTGCCGGGAAATTCAAGCGCCGCCCATGGCACCAAGACGCCAGTCGCTGTCATATTCACGAAAGCCGCTATCATAGCTGCTACTACATTACACGAAAGAAAGTATGCAGACACTGGGGCATTGGTCGTATACAAACACTGCCTGCATACATGTTACTAACAAACATGTGTATGGAGCAGACATGCATCCAACATTCTTGAGGCATTTCCTCCGATGTTTCTGTCATAACGTCTGCGGCAAACGCCATGTCTTTTGCACGATGCATTATTAGCCTGTCTGTCCAACACCACCTAGACTATTTCAAGGCCTCCGGAGGCTCCCGTGACGTCATCGAAGTGAGATCGGCCTGGAAGCTGGCTTCACCTTCTGCGTCAGGCTTTGTAATGCATTTCCTAGTCTCTTCGTCCTCGGCGCTGAATTTTCGATAATGGAACTTTGACGGTGCGTATTACTTCAGAAAAGCTCGTAGTAATTAAGACTTTGGTTTGAGCTAGTGGGTTCATGATTATTTAAAAGGCTGAAAGCACAAAACTAGGACGAAGAAGAAACGCACACGAAACAGACTGGCGCTCGTAGGGCACGTTTCAAGTCGTGTTTTGTATTTATTCTTCGAATTCTCACTTCCACGTCGCGTATGTCTACAAACATTTAACGAGTCCAAGACTCGCGCACGATTTGCGAACGTACTAAATCACAAAATTGAAAGCAACAATACTGGCGCCCTGATGTTCACATTCATAATTAAAACATCAAAACTGCTTTTCGGGAGTACAAATTTTCACTCTTTTTTCTTTTGCAGGAATAAGCTTCACAAGTTTATAATAAGCTTGGAGCACACATAAAAACTTGAGTTTGTGACCAAAATACAATTTCTCAGGGAATAGCTTCTACTAATGAACTGATTGCACATTCATAAACAAAGTTTCAAACAAAAATTTTAATTCATCAACATTTTCAACAAAACAAATCGAGAAAATATATCCTTGAATATACACGAAGTTCTATACGAAATACAGCAATGTCTCCAAATACATTTTTTGCACAAATTGAAGAGAACAAGAAACAGAAATAGAACAGAACACACAAACGAAAAGAAACACAAAAAACATTGCCACCGCTAGTGTTTGTGACAATCATTTTTAGGCAGCAGTTGAAATGATAGCAGACGTTATGCGCTTATGCCTGAAGTGTCTTCAGTTTCCCCTTTGCTGCTTTAGCTTCAGCAAGCATGTTGTTCTCTCGTTTGCACAAGTTATTCAGTAACGTGTTGGCAGCCGCACTTAGTACATAACCCATCATCACGTGATGTAAATGGCCATTTTCACAGACGTCCAGATCCTCGTCATACTGAACAAGCGCCGTTGTTGTCAGGGACACAAGCAAATCTTTTTGCTTTTCAAAAGAATAAAATTTTAACGGATACCTTTCGCTGCTCAGTTTTTCCAGCAAATTATTCCTTGTCAGCACGGCATTTACAACCACGGCCTGCGGGAACTTTAGTTCACCTCTTGTTACAGCCGCAATGAGCTCTTCTGCCTCAATTTCAAGAGAGCGGCTGTCAACCACAAGGTTCTCTTTACAGAATGGGCACATGAGCTTTTTCAGCGCAGCATGCGCACAGTACCCAGCCACGTACGTAATAGCTGGGAGCATGTGTTCTTTTTTTAACATCAACTGCTGTCACCTCAACATCAAGCTGCTTCACGGCAGCCTTCACCACATCAGTGCGGGCACACAGAGAGATGTCGTCAAACTCGGGAAGCTCAAGAACCTTCTACAATCTGAGTTTGTGTTCCGACTCATATATTTGCCGGATCGAGAAGTGGTTCTGTGTGCAACATAATTGTCGGTACCGTCCAAACCTACCCTCAAGGCAGTTAGACTGAAATTTTCCAAGAAGGACATATTTGAAGCCGAGTTCTTCAATGCAGTAAGGCGACACCTGAACTAAAGCAAGCAATGTGTGACGGAGTGCATTTTGTGTTTCATTTGTGAGGTGCCCTGCATCATGCTTGAGGCTTTTCCAGTAGTCTAGCCACTTGACTACCTTGTTCTGGAAATCAATTTGAGGGCAAGACACTACCGTTATGGGCTTCTGAAGCTTGTCATGAAGATGCCGGCCCTTGTATGGCGTTTTCACAATTACAATGCACTACCACATCACGATAGTGTTAATACATTCAGCTGTCCCTTTGGCATGCTGCAGTCTTGCAGCCTTGGTGCTTCTAAGTGCTGTAACAGTAAGAATGTTAAAGACCTTCTGGACAAGCTTGGATATTCTGTCGTTCCAAACTCGAAGGTTTGAGTGCTTTCAAGCATAAAGTTGGAGCAAGTCGCACCAGGTCATTTCTCTCTCTCATGAAGCTCTACCAAAGCATTGAACGAAGCTGTTAGCAAAGGTGGTTGGTCGCCTAACCCTACTGCATTAATATCGGGAAAAAACATGCACTTGCTGCTGTTTCGCTTGTTGAGCAAGTTATTCCGTACACACTTGAGCACGTGAACAGTATCCAACAAAAACAAAAAACAGGGACCTTGATTGGTCCGAAGAATGCTGGTACACATAGTCAACCTTTAGAGGTTGGGAACAAAATGGCATAGCCTTGCCATTGATGGATTTATTGTCTGAAACTACTGCGACAATTTGAAGTCCGGTCTTCTTAAGCTCATTTGTCAGCTGACGAAGAAATTCACGCAACTGTTTCGTATCTATTTGTGCTACTGACAGAATATGCACAACAACTTTGCTCTTTGACAAAAGGCTCTGGATCATGAACACATATGCTGTCTTTGCAGCAATTGTACTGTTTGTAGCCATTCCCACTACGGTTCCACCCTTATAGCCGAGGTATGGTTGCTGGTGGATATTGTGTATGACTAGCGTTAGAGTCTTCTCATGATTGTTTATTGCAGCTGCAAGTATTTTTGCATAAAACAGAAAACGGGTACTTTCCTGCTCTGCACAAGTGCTGACACTGTACGACGCACAAACATGCCTAATAGTGTCAGGACGGGACACCTTGAGCTTCGACGTGTTCCTGATGAACCTATAAGCGAGTGGAGATATTGTAAACACGAGGGCTTGAAAGCACAAGCAGGTCTTCTGGGTAATTTGGAGACTTGCTTCGAAGCATGTGTACCTGCTGCATTAAGAAGTTCACAATTTCCATCTGCCACTCATGTGAGAAATTTTCTGATGACAGCTCTTTTAGAATTGCCACTGTCTTCTTTAGGACAATTTTTAGTCGCTGCTGATTGTCGGAGGATTCCTTGGCAAAACGATGCACAGCCTCTAAATCTTTCTATAGCTCCCTAACGTCAGGCACACACATTGGAAAAATGAGAAGACCAACCTTGTCAAGTTGCAGGTCCCCGAAAAACGCTTTCAATGAAAGAACTGCAGAGACCGCCACTGAATAGCGCACAACTGGTGCATTTCGAGGAGCAAAGTTCAAAAAGCACTAGCTTGTCAGTGAAAAGCTTTGTCCAGAAATCGGCCACTTGGAATTCCTTGAGAGCAGTCACGAGTTTGTCAAAGCTGTTAACGGAATTCATTCTCGGTTCGTCTTCCTAAGCTTCGATGGAGAGCGTCAGTGCTTCCTGCAGGGCCCCCGCTTCAAGGCGAGTGCGCTTTTCTTCAGGACCTTGACGGGAAGCAGGTGTGTTGCGGGACAGGTATACAGGCCAGTTGGGGAAGACGCCAGGAGTAGCGCAGGGCTTCAGCCGCCATAGTTGAAGCGGAACTTCAAGCACTCGTCCAGTTTGCTTCGTCCGAGTACTTTGCAGTAGTGGCGACGTCGCCCGGGGAAAAGTGCTTCTCACAGACCTGTAGAAAGTGCGAAAACCTCAATATAGGACAGGCGATTCGCGCACTGTACCACGACAATAAAATGGGAAGCGGTCAGTTACACATCCCAATAGTTCCTATGCGCACTCCTATCGACACAAAACTACTTTCTGTACCTATTCTGGCGCCGTCCTCGTTGCCCTTTCGGAACTATGCGCGAGAGCTTGAAAACTATTTTCCATGCCAAGAAAGAAAACAAAAACACCCCAGCTGGTAAAGTAAAAATCATTGCAATACCCTGAACAGCTAGGGAACATGCAACGACCGCGAAAATTAAACAAGGTAAAATAATTTATTTACCACGCTGTACTTCGTTGGCGCGAAGTCTTTGCGAGGTATTGCCGCACTTCGTTCCGCATGTGAAGGAAAGCAGTAAACCCGCACTTTTGGCGCACTCACAAAGTTTTATTTAAAGTTCGGCGCACAACAGCAGCCAGGCATGTCGCGTAACCCGAGAACAAAACAGAAAGCAGCACACCAACGCGAGTGGTCAGGATCAAAAGCGCCGTTAACACCACGTTTACACTGCTCATGGTTGCCAGATGTGGTAGTACCCGCCACCAAAATTCGTGCCTTCCGCGATACCGCGCTCCAGACATCAAGGCAAATCATTTTCTTGCGTAGAAAAAATGCAGGCGTGTAAAATATTCCGTTCATAAACGTCGAAAAGATTTTTGTGTTGTTACTAGTTCAATTATTCACGTTTTAGAAGAATAGCCTTTTGAAACATTTTCAAACAATTTCACCCGGCAACACATTTTACAAAAGCCGTAAGTCGTTCCAAGCCAAGCACGTTTTTCTCAGATTCAGGCCGATCTCGCAGTGATGACGTCACCTTGTGGAAGGGGAACGTTGCGGAGGCCTTGAAATAGTCTAGAAGGTGTAGGTCTGCCTGGCTCGAGACAAAGCGAAGGCAAAGCAACAGCAAACGGAATTGTTCCAGTGTAGAAACAGTGGTCCTTTCATTCTAGTTACTTTTGATTTTGATTGAAACAACCCGTATTCCGATTTGCGAAGCGTAAAGTCATCTTACTTTAGAACAACTCAAGATTCTAATTGGGCATCTCAATAATGTGCCACAATGTAAAGGTGAGAAGAGGGGGGGGAGGATTTTTATGTGTTTGTGTTGCTTTGTTAGGTGTTCTTTAAATTAAATTAGCCTATTTCTGAGTAGAAAGACGTTCGGCATCGAGTGAAAAGATGCAATAAAGTCCAAGTGTCATTCCAACGGTCACGAAGCTTGGAATAACGTCCACAATGTACGACGGCTGTGAGAGGGGTTGCTGCGAATGGAAAAGGTGATTTCGGCGAGCAAATATCTGTGGTCAGCCAAAACATTTATGCTCTAGCCGGTTGCAAATGAAGTAGCCGAGTTATGGGGTATGCAAACTGGCGCCGTGGTCCGCGAACGTTTCACCACTCCGTCGGAAAAACCGGGGAGACTTCACTCCTCGCCACGACACGTGACGGCAAGCCACGGCGTCCCGCCCCGCGACGTGTTCCATGACAAAACCACTCGATGCTACCACTCACGGTCACGAGCGGGGTGGAGGGGAGGTCACGGTTTCCTTCGGCAAGGCTTGCGTGGAGACGGGCGGTCGCGACGGGGCGGCCGGCCCAACTCCCGGACGCAGCGAAACGCACCGAGCACGTGGACGGAAGGTGGGCCAGTCCCATCGCTTCCCCTTTCCGACTCAACACGGCTTGCCACGGCTCGCTGTCGCGTACAAACTGAAAGGTGGAGAGGGAGTCCAGCTTTTTTGACAGAGAGGTGAAACGTTCACGGACCACGGCGCCAGTTTACATTTCCCTTTAACGCGTGGAGTACATTGCCGTCTTGCGCTATGTATCAGATTTGAAGGTCCCCGCACAGCTGACAATCTAGATTCCATCAGGGACTAACAATATTTGCATTTACTCGAACCACTTAGAATAATTGAGCAGTGAGATCTATACAAGCATTGCATCATTCGTCACGTCAAAAAAAAAAAAGCATAATGGGTGATTTCATCTCAAATCGGGCAGGCTAAAAGGGACTAATTTTTAATAATGACGAAAAAGTATATGTTTTCGGAGAATTTCTGAAATGAAGGAGGGCACAAACCGCATGTTGCCCAGATTTTTGTTCTCGAGTTACGAAGCATAGAAGCCGCAGTGGCAGAAACTATACTCGGGGTCAACTTTCTGTGGCAATGCAGCCAAAGCTATATAGGCGATAATACCCTCGCCCACTTTGAGCGCTATCGAAGCTGTGACCGCGCTCTGTTCGCTTCTTCTCTTATGCCTCAGAAAGTTGACCGCGACTATAGTATTTTTGCCTGCCGTCGCCGGTCGCGTATTTGACACCCTCTGCTGCCGCTACTGTTTTTCCTCGATCATCCTAACTTTTTCCCCTCATTTAATAGGTACTATAAAGATACCTTCCTTGATGTATTCAAATATTTTTAGGAATTTTATTTATTTTCTAACAAAAATGGCAAACATGTTGTTCAGGTCAATATTTGGTAAACTTTGACAGGTCCTTATTTTGTACGTACTTAAGGTAAATTGTTGTTTACTTTTTAGCTCTACAGAAAGGCCAAAGCAATCCCATTATATATACATTAATATATTTATGATCTGTAGACTAGCCGCTCCGCCACTTTCACGTAAACGTTGTGAGAAATAACGAATGTTGAAAGTTTAAATTCGATTTTCTCAGAAACTCTATTTTTGTAAATTTTAATTTTTAACTTCTCTTAGGTATAATAGTCGACTACAAAAAAGAAACAATCTAGAAATGTAATATTTTGGTAGTATGCCCTCTATTTGAGCCGCAATCGCGTGAAATATGTGCTCATTTGACTAAAATACAGCGACCTTACGGAATTGGGCGCCTCTATGATTTCACAATTTGTTTTTGTTTACGTTTTTGAAAAAGACTTTTTCGCAAGACTACTTCTCGCTAGAATCTGAAGTCTGTTTGAAAAGGAATGACGCATCGCTGGCTAAGCTAGGACTCGAACACGAAGACGTACTGGAGCTTGCCTTGTAAAAATCTGATAACGAGTTGATAAAAAAAAGAAATTGGATGCCACGGCTTTTTTTAACAAGTTTCAGAAGTGGACGAAAAATTCCATTCTCCACTTCTTCATCAGACGCGCCCAACGAAGAGCCATATGGCTCGAGAAAGCGGATGTCAAGTCACGTACTGTCATCTTGCACTTCGATTTTGCTGTAAGCTGGTGAGTCGTAATACAGCGCGCGTCGCAAGGATATCACAGGAAGAGCAAGATGGTTTCCATCTTTACCTGCGTGGCTACGACATACAGGGAACATTAATCTTCGGCGTAGTGAGCGACGACTCCGTCCACGACTTGTCCCACACGCTCTTTACGCTCAGCGTTGTCGATGGGCGGCTATAGGAAGTACTGCCTGTTTTCACGCAACTCGTTTATATTTCAGACGATGCTCCAAGCCCCGTCACAAACAGGCACCAGGTGTACCAATTCAAGAAAAAGAATGTCGTCTCCAAGTGGATATTCTCCGCATCAGGGCACGGGAAATGCTCGTGTGATGACGTGGGTGGCGTGCGCAAGCACCAGGCATCCATGTATAACTTCACAACTACAGAAAAAGTCAAAGGGATCGTTCTGCTCTCAATTGCCGAAGAGAAGCACACGTGTTTCCGGGAGCTCAAGAAAAAAGAGTGGTAAAAGGTAAACCCATAACATACCCAGCAATCACGGACACAGTACACTAGCGCCATCTATCCCTGGATGCCGGAACCCTGTAAAAGTTTTAATGGGAAAAATTGTTTTCTCGCCATAAAATGAAAATGAGCGCACAATTATCAAAGGTACGCGAGACATGGGTTCTTGATGAGCGTTGACATCGCCTCGACACAAAAAAGAGCCCAAAAAAGAGCGGAAGGTGGTTCCAAATGCGATTAAAATTCTGGTCAGTTTGTATGGGAAATTTCGATAGAGAGACGAACTTAGCGCTATTAAATTAATCTAGAGAGACCCCTGAAAAAAATAACAGATGATTAAAGAGGCCGGGACCATGCGGTGACTCATTTAGCTAGGTAGGTTCACGGCAACACCATTCAGAAAAGTTCCTGAACGCATTTTGCACGACATACCTCCACGAGCCGCACCGGGCGACCGTACTCAAGGTGATAAGCACCGTTTATGCCTCTCACGGTGTCTGCGATTGTAAGTCAGCTTGGCCTTTTTTACACGTGCTTCTGAAGGTGTATTTGGTAAATGAATAATGCCTGGCAATAAATTAAAATAAAATAAAGCGGTTGTGGCGCAGCGGTTGTTGCGCTGGGCCAACGGCTGGGCTTGTTTTTGTAACGGAGCGGTTATCGCACCTGGGTTCGAACCCGCTGGAGGCGGACGCAAACATCGTTTTTTTTTCCTTCATGCTTTTATTATAAGTATATATCGACCCATAGATTACAACCAATTTTCGTATTTAAATAGGTTCTGCGCGTCAATTCTGAAGATTTATAACTTTTGGCAACATATTTCGCATGCATTTTGCTTACACTCTTGCAATCCAGCACGAAGCTACTTGTGGCAATATCAATAGGGTGCGTTTTTAAAGTCTACGGTTTTGCGTTTTGTATTTTTAAAAAAATCGGGCGCTATTCTTATACCTGGTAATCCGGGAGAAATCGGGCTTTTTAAGGAGTCATTCCCAAATTCAGGTTTTGACGAGTTATATTTAGAACATATCAACAATTTGAAATGAAATTCACTATAGCGTGTCGGCCTCAGGGCGTGATTATTTTTAATTACACTAAGAAAATTATGCAATGCACCGATAATACGCAGAAACAGTGTTCGATCTCACATGATATTCGTTGTTTTTCACATGGTGTGTCTAAAGACCCGACTCCAGCACCACTTTTAAGCATTTTACCCTCACCGTGCTCCCCATCCTTCAATTCCCCACAAACGAGTTGAGGTAAAGGTGGCGAGAGAGCAATTAAACACGTTGGAAAAAAGAAATTAAACTACCGCTTGCATTAGCGCAGGTTCTTTCATAACCTAAAACATTGTAGCCGCGATATGCATTAACTAGGGTATCGCGCAATAGCGTCATGCCAACAGATCACTTGTTCACTACTTAGCTTCCATGTGAGTGGAAGCTTAGGGATGCGGTCCATTCGTCACATGGCGATTCGTCACAGGACGACTGGTAAGAGGCCCGTTGCTTACAGCGGAACATTGGTCATAGGATGATTCGTCAAGGGGGCAACCCGTCGCACAATGGTTCGTCCCCTAAAATATGTTTTCTTCTATTCGGGTCAACCTGGCAAGGTTGACCCAAATAGGTTGACCCAAATAGAACAGAAACGTATTTTACCTTGACCCAAATAGGCAAGGTTGACCCAAGGTCGATCGAGGTCGATCGAGGGTCGATCGAGGGTGAACAAGTGTTGTGATCGAGAGTGAACAAGTGTTGTGATGTAGAGTGAACAAGTGTTGTGTCATTCCCAGAAAATATAGGTGGTCACGACAGAGAAAGGTGGAGCGATGCTGACTCACGACGGGTTTCTGTGTAAGTACATATAGCAGGAAGAACAACGCACTGTTGTATTAGAGTGGCCGCAAAACATCTTGGGGAACCCAACCGAGGTCTGCATAGAGTCGTCTAACCAGCAGGTGTGTGAAAAAACCTGTTCTACGTTTAGCATTGAAATATTTGCTTTTTTAATCACTTGCTTATGTTACAAAGGGAAATCGTAAAACTCGACATAACATTTTGTCGGGCACTCCTTTGGCCGTTAGGGATGTCGCCGAGTTTGAAATGCCCGCTTCATCGCCACTTCAACATCGATGAAATGAAGATCTCACAGGCTGAAGTTGGCAGAAACGTTTAAGGCCAGTTCACACACTTGCAACCGAGTAGGACCGAGCGAGACAAGGCCGGTTTTTAAACCTCTTGTGTTGTCGTAGAACGGAATGCGCTGCTGCGGAGCTCCTACGCCGTTGCAAGAGGCTTAAAAACCGGTCTTGTGTCGGTCGGTCCTACTCTGTTGCCAGTGTGTCAACGGGACTCCATAGGCGCGTTAAAAATAAAAGAGACACGCCAACTGAAATAGGCGAACACTTAATTCATTGCTGGACAGTACGACAGTACCCGCCAGATTGACAGCCTAGTGCAGTGGCTCAAAACACTGTATCGAAGTCTTGGACTTTTTCTATCGGGATGGTAAAGTTTCTTTCCGAAGTACTTTATATACGAAGCATATTTGTACATTTACAGTAGTTCTAGCAACCTGAAACAAAAGTTACGTGGTACATATGCATGCTCAAACGATTGTGCACATCCTCCGGCATTGCATTCATTTACATGCATATTAGTTTTTAATTAAGCATCCTGTTCTATTGTTCTAACTGCACACTCGTCAATGAACATAGCTAGTTACTGAAAATTGCGATTTGTAGATTATTATATCCTTCCCTGCGCTGTCAATGTGACCAACTGTCCAATGGACGAGTCGCCCTATGACGAATGTTCCTTTGTGAGGAATTATCCTGTCACCAGTCGGCCTGCGACAATTGCGGATTTGACGAATCATCGATCCTCATCCCATATTTTACCGCCCCTCCTCTCCCCTCAAAACATAAAGCTTCACCCCGCTTCAGGTAGACTCCTATTTTGTCCTACACTTTACATTTCTTTCCATTTTATATAATTTAATTATGTTTTATTGCAAGATAAACAACTAGCGGCACGCGTGCACTTAAGAATAGGATTTCCGGGAAAAAATTTCATCATATGATGCGGCTAAACAGAAGTTATTTTGTTACTAATGACAAAACGCAAAGAATGCTCATGACGTCTTTGTCAAAAGTAGTTTTGAAGACGACTACCGGAATCAGATTTTCCTGTGGCCAAGCGAACAATACACAGAATCTCAGAAAGAATTTATTTTTCAATTTTTTTGGTGACCCTAAAGTCATGCTCATCGCCTTCGCTGGATTGGCTATAAAGCGACAACTACAGCACGAAGGGTGTTTCATGGCAAAGGATTAATGCTAGCGTCGTTTTCATCGCTACCTTTATTACCTGTTACCTTCCCCAAGTACAAAGTAGCAAGCCGTGACTAACCTCTCAGGTTAGTCTCTCGCCATTGTTTTCCGTTTTCTCTTTTTCCATAGTCGCACTACAGTTTTCGAGGAGGGTCATACGCTTCCGCCTGACTAAAGAAATAATCAGTACAGATAGAAAGAAACAAGTTTTAAATGTATTTATTATTGACGGACTGACTTCTTGCCAATTTCGAGCATTCAACTCGTAGCAATCGCTGCTATGGCATATTAGTGGCACGTACACTGCGAGCGTATAGGGCCGTTTACTTCCACTGTAGAAGATGCTAGTATTTATTTTTGTATCGCCAAGTTGTCGCAGAAAAAAAGAAGCGTACCTACAAATAAAAAGCATGCACATACAGAAGGGATTCACGTAAAGCTTGAGTGTTTCCATGTAGGTGGTTTTTGTGATGATGCTGTGGGTGACTCACAAAGGACGCTAGTTTGAAGTGAACGTCTTATTTCTTCAACCAATTAACTTATTATTTCGGTACCAGTACTGGGCAATTAAGCTCATTCAGAAATGACCATCAGGGGAAGTGCACAGCGAACACTCACAAACCCGCATCTGGCCAAAAAGGGGTCAGACAAATACTGTATTCTTTTTAATATTGATATTTTCTAGCTACCAGAGTCTCTTGCAAGACAGAAAATTTACTTGTGACAACAATTATTTCAGCAAAATTAAAACTTAGATTTGCTGTATTTTAGAATATTGCACTAAATAAATAAAATTGTAAAACATTATAAATGTTTAGTTGTCACTTACAACAATATATTTGCCTTAGTTAAACAAAAAAAGGTCTGGAATGCTCCGTAAATAAAAATATATTCATATCTTACATCACAAGCCCATATGAGGGCATATATGCAAACGTTTCAAAAGTACGAAGGTACTTAAAACACTTTAAAAAATATAGCCATATAATTAATTTCCGCACAATTGAAAGATGTTCCTACGGACGCTCCGTGCCCACAGTTCCTGTGTGCAAACGTTCTTGCTTTAGGTTTCACAGCGTCAGCTGGTAACATCAAGCTCTCTGGTGATTGTTGCCGTATCAACAAAATTCTCTGCTCTTTCCATGCCCCAAAGTTGGGATTACAGGTCACACATGTAATGTATCGTTTACTGCACTCAAGCGCCTCTTCATAAGTCTTATAAAACTATTATGCACGTTTCTTTGACCATGGCTTTTTATGAGTTACATGCCCACTCTACTTGAGCCTCGCATTTCACCAAAGATGTGATGAAAAATTTACCACCAAAATTTAATATTTATGGTGATTAAAACAAAATCAAGGTCTACTAGTTACCTTTATAACATCGTAAAAATGCCAGCCTTCACGATCTTTGACCAAATGGTGTAAATCGATTCGATGAAACCGCGTTCGGTGAAGTGTGTGCCAAGCGAGCAACAATCTGCGCGCTAACGTCGGCAGTGACGTTCAGGGGCGCACCGCGGGCACGAGCGCGAGCTCCCGATTAGCTCGCGAGACATCGAAGACTGGATTGCATTTCTTGTCCTTTTTGTAAGTGAGCAGTATGCACCGATCCCCGCACATATCACCTCATTGAATGGAACGACCTCTGATTCAATGTCTGGATTTTGGATTTGCTGTATTCAATAAAGAGTGTGTATATTGCAGTATAAATATGTATGCATTAAAATTAGTTACATGCTGCATGAGTCTACAGAAAGCAGCAGGAATGGTAGAAAGTTTGTGTTGCATGATCTTGTAAATATTAGTTACATTATGCCTCGTATACTTGCCCCTCAACATGTTGCTATGTTTGTTTCCTCCAGCTTCGTGAATCCACAGGCTTTCAGCGTTTGAAATTTAATAACTAAACTGAAACGTCTAGTGTTTCGGAATTCACATCTGTTTTGTAATATCGTATTCAGATGCTCAGTAAGATATGTTCAATACGGGGGAACTAGAAAAGAAAAACGGCGAAGATCATGAAGACAATGCGGAAACTTTCACTGGGACCATTTTTTCGGGTTAGCACTTGGGGCCACCCCTTCCAGCACCACTTTGTCCGGGACCATAGTGTCCGGGACCATTATACGGCGGTAGCCGTATTGGCGACGAGATGTTTTGATGGCGCCACCTTGCGGGTGCCCTCCTGTGACGTGGCTGGTAGGATGCGAGCAGACGACGCGCTATGTCAAAGCACGATGCGGATATGTTAGTTCGTATCTGTGCCCCTCTTCCTCCTTTCCTCTTTCTCCTCCCCTCCTTTCCTCCCCCTAGTCCTCCCTCTCCCTCGTCCTCCTCCCCTCGAACGAATAAGGGGAAGGAAGAGCCCAAGAGCGCTTCGTGTTGTCTTCTTACTCTGTCCTTGTCTTGTGGTGCATTTTGTACAAAATACCCCAAGAACACCTCTTTCCACAAATGTACATTACGACAGTTACCAGGACAATGACGGCCTCCGCGACATCCTCCTCCTCTCTTATCTTTGAACCCTGTCACCCCGACCGAAAACGAACAAAACAACTTTTCTTTCCGAAACTTGTAGACACTCAAGTACAGCACTTTTCACAGCCTAAGAAATCACCGAAGTTCATGGTCCAAACCAAACCAAGGCATAATATTAGCGTTTCCGTGACGTAGTATTACGAGCGATTCCTTAACGTTTATGGTCATCTTTTTCCCTTTCTTCCACTGATGTCACATCCCACAACGGTTTACAAGTCTTATACAGTTGGAATGTACACTTGTGGAAAAATGTTTTTCCTTCCCCTTATTCGTTCGCTTTTTTCTATTTAACCAGGTTTTGGAAAATAAAATTTCACTTGTGTTTGAGACTTCTGAGTGTGTGTGTCGTTACTTGCAGTCTCGGGTCTTTTTTTAGTCATGTTTGAAGTACACCTGCTCGTTTGCACCCTTACATTTATTTCATAAAGCTACGTTGGTTTTTTCTCATATTTTAATATTTTATGCCTCCACGCCTGCTTATCGAGTACGCTGAACTCATTTTGCCCCTGAATATTCCCTTTGTTTTTTATCTAAAGCACACAAAATAAACGCCGAGGAGTCAGCTTGAGGAGAGACAATGAACGAGGATGAACGGTGAGAATTGGACAGTCCTCAGTACCAGGACAAGCCGCGCACAAAAGGCGTAGCCCTATAACTGAATACGCTCAGCGATTGATTTTGGACGCTTTTTTTTCAGTACCTTCCTAACATAGTAAGACACAACCAGACTTGTACCGTACGCATTACAAGTAATCAAATTACTTGTAATCGATTACTTTTTGAAGCAATTTTGTAATCAGTTGATTACTTTTATTAGGCAGTAATCACAAGAGTAACCTGGTCACTTTTTGAAGTAATAAAAATTACTTCTAACCGTTACTAGTTCGCCTCGCCCCCCCCCCCCCCCCGGCCCGCTCACACCTTTTTTTTTTTTAAATGACAAAAATAAAATTTGCATCTTTTTTCGAACGGAAAAAAAAATAAAGATTTTTGCGGAGCTGTAGGAAACGAGGTCAACCCCTTTGTATGTACAGTTTCTGCGGAACGTCAGTTTTGTGTCGAGCTGGGACTGGGAGTGGGATGCCCCAGGAAGCCCCAGTGCGTGACGAAGGCCATTCAGGGCGAAGTTTGAGGGAGCAGAATGTAGCTTTGTAGGTCCTTCGTTCAAACTAGCCCCCTCACGCACACACACATCGAAATAAAAAAAGACAATCCTGCTTACGGTACCTACTCGCAGCCCGTAGGAGAACCAGAACCCAAGAATATCTAAAGCGGATGCAAAATATAACAAATCCAGTTCAAATACACGTCAAGATCCGTATTCCCCTACTTGGTCTTTGTGACAAGCAAGGTTTCGAGTTGAGAAATGGTCGGGGCGATCACTTCCGCTAATGGGTACTACGCATGATCCGTTACAAATCCTGGAGCTGCTGCTCTTTCGTATAGCATGCGAGTTCATCCACATATGAATAATATCTCGAGAAGCGCCTGTGTGTTCGAAAGAGAGTAACGGCCTTTTGGTTGCCAGTACAAGAAAATATATAAAGCAAGAAATCAAAGTACCTTTTATTTGGAACCAGAGATTCCAAGAAGGTGCAACGACCACGAAGAGGGAACCCGTTTTTTCTTCCTCTATACATCTGCAAATGTGAAATATAGGTTGGAAGTAGTTCATTGTTATGAGCGCTAAAGATGTAAGTCTTCACACAATAAAGTAATCGTAAAAGTAACAGTTACTTTTTAAAGTATTGTCCAATTACGTTTGCTGTCGAGTAATCAAGTAATCTAATCGAATACTTTCTAGCCAAGAGTAATAGTAATTGTAATCGATTACTTTTTTAGTAACGTGTACAAGACTGGACACAACAGTGAAATAGGCCTCTATAATAAATTTGGTATCTCAGCAAAGTTATTTTTAATCTTTTCCGCGTCTTTTTTACACTTTCTTTTTGTTCCACAATGTTAGCGATAAGCGAACTTTTTTCTTCTTTTTTGATCGCTCCAACGCTTCTTGCACATGAGGCAGCACGCGGCCGCAGGAGCAGACGGAAGGCGCAAGAAGTAGAGGAGGTGAGGGGAGGGATGGGAAAGAAGGGCGAGATTGGTGATCGACGCCCGAAACTTCATTTTGAAAATGCGTCAAGGTCGATACGCCACATGTCAACTAAAATCAAGAACTAATCTGCCATGTCCTCGAAAGTTGGACTTGTGACGGGGCATCCGGTCCTCGCACGTGTGGAGAAAGACAATGGAGGAAGGCGCCTTGAACGTTGCCCTCGAAAAGATTTGCGAAAGGCCAGTGTAGCTGCATACACGTATCAAGGGATGCATGTAACTCTTTGTGTCCCCAAATTTAGAACATCATCAGTGAGTGCGTGCCAGAATGTTCATAACTACAACCGTGGACAGCGTGGATCCTACACAGTGCGAAAACTGATTCACAGTTACTTCGAACTAGTAAAAAAGTGTACTGCCTTCGGAAAATGTGCCATCGATGGTTTTTGTGTTTTTTGCTGGTCCTGTGTGCGCGTTTCTACATTACTGAGGTGCAAGAACTGTGCAGTCAACCGTCGGCAAACTGCAAGATGTGAGGAGAACAAAACCCGGCGCATATTTCCAGGAAATTTTTGTACAAGATTTGAATGGTGTGAGAGTTTATCATGTAATCGTAATAGGCTGGATAATGAGCAGCCACCCTCGTTTACTTCGAAACGTTCTATATAGAAAGAAACAATTTTTGACATGTTGCGTGGCCTTTTGATTTGTATCATCTTGTTACTCATTGTTTTGTAGTGTGCTTATGTGGCTTCTCTCTTATTCCAAGTTTTAAATTACAATGAATATCACAAGTTCGCCTAGTTTACGTTGCTTTTTAAAAAAAACGGAAGCAAAAATAAAAACCTATTTTTGAAATCATAGAGGCCCACAATGCCGGTAAGGTCGCTGTATTTTAGTCAAATGAGCACATGTTTCACACGATTGCGGCTCAAATAGAAGACATACAACCGGAATATTACATTTCTCGTTTGTTTTTCGTGTAATAAACTATAAAACCTAAAATATAAAAAAAATCTACAAAAATTGGGTTTTTGGGAAAATCGATTTTAAACTTTCAACATTTGTTATTTCTCACAACGCTTAGGTGAAGGTGGCGGAGCGGCTAGTCGACAAATCATAATGTTGTTATTATATCTATGATGGGCTTGCCTTGGTCTTTCTATAGAGCTAAAAATCAACAATTTACCTTAAGTACAGACAAAGTAAGGACCTGCCAAAGTTGACCGAAAATCGACCTGAACGACGAGTTTAACATTTTTTTTAGAAAAAAGCAAAATTTCTACAAATATTTTAATACATGAAGGTATCTTTATACTACCTATTAAATAAGGTTAGAAATAAGATGATAGAGGAAAAAGAGTAGCGGCAGCAGAGGGTGTCAAACACGCCACCTGCGACGGCAGGCAAAAATACTAGTTTCTGCCACTGCGGTTTCTATGCTTCGTAATTCTCGAGAACAAAAAATCTAGGCAACATGGGGTTTGCGCCCTCCTTCATTTCAGAAATGCTTCAAAAGATATATTCTTTTTTTTTGTAAAAATTAAAAGTTAGGCTCTTTCAGACTACCCGATTTGAGATGAAACCACCTGTATAAACCACCCCATATTGCCAGCCCCCAGATTTTGCCTTTATAAAAGCTTGTAGTGAAACAGTGTTGCAGGCCTGCACCAAACGTTATCGCTTCCTCAAAGCCTAAGGTGAAGAAACTAAAAAAAAAAACATCGGCTATATTTACCTCGGTATTTCCACACCCTCGTGTCCATTGTTCTCGCGCATCAAAAACAAAATTGTGGTACTATATATACCAAGCGTGCGTATCACCCCCCTCCCTCCCCCTCCCTCCCCCTCCCCCCCCTCTCTCCTACACTTTTTTAACGCAGATCCCAAAACACCCCCTTTAAAGAGGCCCCACATACTCGTAGGCGTCCACATCACTGCCGTAGAAGCAACAGTTGCATCCTCCAACTGAATCGCTGTACACGAGTCGGATGTGTTCTCAGAGTCTAAAAAGTGAAATCGGTCGCTCGCGGGATGGGACTTAATTTTCTGCATGTGTCTTTGCTCTTTGGTTGGCCGCTCGTCAGGCTGCTGGCCCCGTGGATTTTTGCTTCAATAGCGTGCGCCTACGTCGCTCCTCGTGTCCTTGGGTGGATCAGGATGTGGAAGACGCTGAGACCCATGCCCGGTCCTTGGGACCTCATACCCTTCTGGTTTATGCTCGTAGCTATAAAGGAGAGATTCAACTTCAAGCTAGAATACAAGGGCGCAACTGCGAGTGAGTACATTATGTTGTTTATTTTCCTTTAACGCGTTCGTTTTGCGGTTTGCTGCTTATCAACCTAAGTAATTTCCAAACACTAACTGCAATCAAAACCATTTAAAAAAACACAAGAGCTACTCTTTTTTGCTTCTTTTTTTTGCAGTCGCACAGTTACAGAAATTGTTTTGCCGATTATCTCCACTTTTCTGTTATTTAGATTAGCAGGGAAACGTACGAGCATTTTTAGGAAGTTGTTTCAGAATTATTGCGTTTATATTTTAATTAGAAAAAATATACAAAAATTTGACCAAAAAAAGGTAAAAGATAAAATACTGGAATTTGTTTTAATGCAATCATATCGTTTCAATTTAAAAAAAAACAGTTACATCATTAATGTGGACGATATGTGACTTGAACATTTCCCATACAGGCTGCATTAGAACTCGCCAGCTCGTTGAATATTAATAGTCCTTGCATTCAACTGAGAGCTTGAACTGAAACTTGACGATCCAAATTGTTTTTGTGGCACGAAAGTCGTCACCTGGTCGGTCACTAAAAGCACTCCTGGATCGCCCTTTTTTATTTATTTTTTATTTGAGCAGCTTTTTTTCTATAAAGGGGGAGGGGGTAAAATATTTTGTTGCAACGAGATTTAAGCTTTTGGTGCACTCTACAGTCGTTCGGTTATGTTTAAAAATGTCGCATTCAATGTAAGTTATTTATATTCTACTTATATTTCACCGGCAACATTCGAGTATGGTCGTGATGTAAAATGATTCCGTGCTCGGTATAATGCTGATATTCGTTATATATCAAAGCATGCACAAAGATTCCTTCATTTCTCATGTTACCAGGATGATGCTTATAGTTCTGGTGTTGCTTACACAAAACTGAAAAAATATTGTGCAGTCAAAATTATTTAAAATAGTCTGATCATTAACAAATAGGAGACTGCAAACACTTGTATGGTATTCCTGAAAATCAAGATATCATAGCTTTACCTATCAAATTAATTATAAAAGAAACATGACAAAAACAATTTGTAGCCGAATAAGGGGTTGCAGATATTCACCACAACGGCGTTCTTTTCTTTTTTCCTTAGAAATATTCAACCAGATTCGTGATATATGCCAAGAGTATACAGACAAAACCTTCAAGGTTTACATCGGATTTACACCATTAGTAGTGATACACACTCCAGATGCAGCAGAGGTACGTGCCTACATTCTGTCTTGTTGGGCGAACATGCTCCATAACATAGGGATGTTTTCAAGTTTTAACATCTGGATTTGTTGGCGGAAGCATTCCAGTGCAGCTTGCCATTGCAGGCTAGAACGCGTTTTCTTCGAATGTAGATAAAAATGCAGATAAAAAACTTCAAATCAGCTTGTGAACAGTTGATCATGATGTAGAAAACCCGAGAACGTGGTAAAAGCTGGGAAACTTGGTCAAAGCATGTGGGCGGATGGGTTTTTATGCTTTATGGCATTGGCATTGTTTTAATGTAGAAATAGGATACGCTTATGAGTGTTATATTGGTGACGTTTTGTACATATGCAATTGGTGTCCTTTCCCTTGAGTGTTCGATTGCTTCTTTTAATATATATATTTCGTGATATGCATCAGGTGCTTCCATGCCGGCTTTAATTTTCTCAGAATATTTTTTATTAATTTTTTCATAATTTATTTTTATAACGAAAATCACACTGTACTGGCTGAGGAAAGTTAATTTTTATGGATGAAGCTCTGGGCTTGGCCCTTTAAAAAGATTTTAACATATTTTACTGTAACACTGAAAGAAACGCAGAAGTATATTGTAGAGTGAATTGAATGAAACTAGACATTTAGATGACCTGGACGGGCAAGTACAATAAGACACATACGAAAGTCACTAAAGATGACGTCATCCACGGGCATCGTCCTCTGGTTGGTATCGTACCAACACGGTGATATACAAAAAAAATAATATATATATATATATATATCTCAGCGACATTTACCTTCGAATTTCTAAAATGCACATGGAATACCCTAATAACAGAAGCGATCGTTTAAGTTTATTTAAAATGCATTATGCAATCATTTCGGGCAGTGACGAACCTTTTATTTTTCGTTAATTTCCCCTATTAAATTTAGCGGGCAAATTGACTTCACGTGACCTGACGTAACGTGGCGTCGTGGTATCACGCGACACAAGAATTTCGACCTCATGTCCCATGGTGTCACGTGACACGAAGTCACATGACGCCAGGTCACGTGACTTCAATTTCCCCGCTACGTTTAGTGAGGAAATGTACGGACGCACGGTTAAATATTTGGGCAAGTTTCGTTAAAACATTCCATGCTTTAAACATTCATTATCCTGTCTGTCAGCAGTGTCGAATCTCTTTCGTTCTGGCTTTCTGAGCAGTACTTTGAAGCTATACCTGAACGGAGCTTTTATAAATGCATGATTTTATAAACGTCCGTTTACAGCACGAATTCTAGAAACAATTATTTAAATATGATCAAATAACGAGCTCCTTGTGAAATGTTAAGGTCGTAGTTGAACTGCGTCATTAAATGTACTTACCTGTTTATGTACTCTAACTTTGGCACACTAAATAAACCCCAGATTAGGGTATGTTTAAAAAATGAACGTCGTGTACAACTCCCTGTAACGCCGAATTAGAGCGCAGCTCTTGAGGAGGAGGAGGGAAGGGTACTGAAGGGAAGGTATACCATCCTCCCTCCTCCTCACCTCCTCATCCTGTCTGCTACTCCTCCCCCGAGCGGCGTCGGTGTTGCCGTCGGCGTAACCGTGAGGTTCGTTACCCTCGTGACGTCACGTGACCTCACGGGGGTCACCTGACGTCACCGGGGTCACGTGACCTCACGGTGTGAAGGGACCTCACGGGGGTCACGTGACGTCACCGGTGTCACATGACCTCACGGCGGTCACGATACCTCACGGTTACGCCGACGGCGACGGCGACGCCACTGTAGCCGGAAACGGGCGCCTAAGAGCTGCGCTCTAAAACAAAACAGCATGAATAGAGGACAATTTTCGTCCTTGCAACCTTGGTTTTGTATGGAACATCTTGTTTTCCTAATCCACAGATAAACTCGTATGCTTTGTTTTCAGTGTGCTTACCAGAGTGTGCGTGTGTGTTTTTTTTTGCATTTTCTTTTTTAACTTAAGTCTGTGCGTAATTTAAGACGGCAAAGCATCGATGAATGGTCACTTTTAAATGCTACCGCTTTCCAGAGCTCTTCTTTTTTTCTTTTTTTTTTTGCGCGGCATATGAAGTTTTGTTAACCATTATTTACGTAAAGAGCGTGTTACCTTCGTCAAACTTAATGTCCTCGTACATGCTGAACAATCTGCAGAATTTGTTTACAGATTTTTCAAAACAAAACTACTTTTGTTCGGTACGATCCAGTGGCGTAGCCTGGAATTTATTCCAATGGGCCCCTCCCCCATTGAAATAAATTCCAGCCTTCATCTCTTGATGTAAGAGGGTGATAACAGACAATACTCGTACCAGGGGCGTAGCCGCGGGGGGGGGGGGAGGGGGAGGGGCTTGAGGTGGCTTGGCCCTTTAAAAAGATTTTAACATATTTTACTGTAACATTAAAAGAAACGCACAAGTATATTGTAGAGTGAATTAAACGAAACTAGATATTCAGACGAGCCGGACCGGCAACGACATTGAGACAGGTACGGGAGCCACTAAAGATGACGTCATCCGCGGGCATCGTCTTCCGGGTGGTATCGTACCAACTCGGTGACATACAAAAACAATAAACACAAAATGCCTGCCCCCCTTCCCCCCCCCCCCGGCTCCGCCCCTGGTACGAGTATTGTCTGTTATCACCCTCTTACATCAAGAGATGAAGAAGAAAATAAAAAGAGAGAAATTACGAGCACGGCATATAAAATGCATTATACAGTAAAAGACGGAGGTTTCACAATAAAGACACTGTCAGCTTAAGAAACACAGCGCATGGCGAGACGTCAGCATCTTATTATCGATCAGCACCCAATCAGCTTTCGGAATTAGACGACAACATTATGCCGAAGAACGAATTACGAAGCAAGCTGCGTGACCAGAAAAAGTCACGCCTTGTGTTTCTTAAGTTGTCAACGACGATAACACGAAGATTCGAAGAAGGCAAAGAAATGAAGTGCAGCTTATAATAAAGAAAGGAAGTTTTTTTTTATTTCTTTTTAATTGATTGAATATAAAAATATATCATACGCAGAATGTGCCGCATCGAGGAGACTGTGTCATCCAGGCACTTTTTCAGTTATTTCTGAAAGTTATTTCAGTTATTTCTCTTTTTCAGTTATTACTGAAAAAGAATAACAGGCGTGATGTTTTGTTTTCTTTCAGACACTTCTAACGAGCACCCGAAACCACAAAAAGCCGTTTTTGTACCACTTCATCGACTCCTGGTTGGGGAAATTCAGCCTTCTTAATTCGTAAGTACGGACTCGAAAGTCAGTGCACAAGTTTCGAGCAAAGAGCGGGTTGCCTACGCGCCAAGAGTACAATGCTTATGCGGAGCGCAATTTTCTCCACTTTTTTGCAGGGGTTGTCGTGACGCCAGAACGCCGAGCTCTGATTGGCTCTGAGTGAATGATAGTGAGTAGACCACTGAGGCAGCTTGATTTGAGGTCAACCCACTATCCTTCAATCACAGCCAATCAGAGCTCGGCGTCGTTCTAACGTCACCACAACCACTGCCAAAGAAGTAGAATAACATGCTCCCTGCATATTCACTAACGCAGCGTTAAAAAAAATTGAGGTTAGGCGAATAAGGAGCATTTTAGTCTGGCTCCGCAGAGAATGGAATTGCGGCATTTGCCGATTATAACACCGAAGAACAAGTTGCGAAGCAAAAAAGCGTGAACATAATTAGCCACATTCTGCGTTGCTTTAGCTATGAGTGACTACAGAAGCCCGCTGCTACCAATCGCGCCCAGTAAATACAACGAGATCGTGCGCTTCTTTTTGTTTTTGCGCGTAATTGGTTTAGCTTTAGTCTCCTCCTCTCTAGTTTAGCTGGTGATAGCAGGCGCACAGAGACGATGAGCGTCCTAACGCGGCACTTTCAGTGCTGACTAACTGACCCCAACGGATCGTCGCCTGTGGTCTGCGGTCGAACTTAGCATTAAACGGAGTATAGAGTGCCGTGATTTCCAGGTGTTTCCAACTACTCAATCGCTGTCATGTGGTTTATGGACGGCGTTCGCAATACAAGCCTCGATGGGGGAATCAAAAGGCGTTGATCTCGCCTGGAAGCGTTTCCGCCTTGGTCCATCTGTCCACACCCCTGCTTTACTATAGCCTCCTCTATACTCACAAAGCCTGGCAGTTTAGCGACGGAGCTATAGAGTGCCCGGTTGCAGATTTGGAGCGCGTGGATCTGGTAGGACCGAGCATCAAAGAGCCATTTCTCGGGGAACCTGGAGGTCAGCGCACAGCTTTTGCGGCGGTGAGAACCCGAAACACACTTCCAGGTCCTCGTGCCTCGCCGCAGTGTCTCGAGGCAGCGGCGAGACGCTGCGCTTCGGCGTCTCGCCGCAGCGGGGCGCCAGTCACACGGCTCTCCTCTCATCGGATGTCTGCCGCGCCACCTTTTCCATTTCGATGGCCACGTCTCGTGGCGATCTGCCAGGCTTTGTCAGTATAGAGGAGGCTATGGCTTTACCCATCGCCACTCGACAACGGGCGCAGTCGAACACGCATGCAATCTGCGCAGTACGCGTCCGCTATTAACTTGCGCACGCTCTCCGTCGTTCGAGTCGCTCCCTCCGTTAAATTCAGGCCCCCTCTCTCTGCAGAACCGACGAGAGGTGGCGTCTCAAGCGCAAGCTGATGACTCCCGCCTTTCACTTCCGCGTCCTGTATAACTACCTGCGGATCTTCAACGAGAACGGCGACAGGCTGGTGCGCACCATCGGCGAAGCGATTGACGAAGCGCCAGAGGACCCCGTCCGTCTGTTTAAGACCACCCAGAAATGTGCCATGGACATCATTGGAGGTGGGCATAACCTTCCAACAAAGGTAGCGATGCTGAATGCTACGAGTTGGTTATCTAAATGGTAGAGCAGAACTTAAAAGTGTCTCCACATTAAACAATAAAAACTAACGCGCGACTTTTTTTTAAACTATTTTTTCCTTGTTTTGATGATTGTTAACTATTTTCTTAATGAGGGTTTCACTGTCTGTCTTATTTTAGAAAACTCATTTTCGTTTTTTTTGTTTTTTCAGAAGTCACAATGGGAGAGAAATTGGGACTCCAGGAAGACAAAAACTTGAGCTTCATGTCGTCTTTTAACCGGTATGGCTTTCACATAGAAGATAGAGACAGTGTACGCAAACAAGCATTTGCCTAAAGCAATAATTTAATTTCAGGAAACATAAATGGATATAACGCCTTTTTAGATAAAAAAATGAATTTTTTAAATGCGAATTTGCAACATCGCTGAGCATTTACACTACTCTGAATAGAAGTCTAACATATCAAGTGCTATCTTGACTTCGAAAACGAAAGACGAACAAATAAATTTAATATTAAAGGGTGAGTCAGCCTACACTCTCAGGACACGACATCTTAAAAAGTTTTTTTCTTACACATTACACAGAATCTTTTATACACGAACTCATCTCTGTGACGTCACGGCGCGGTGGTGGCGCGTCGGTCGTACTTCCGGTCTGGGGCTGTGGGCAGAAGTCCCCATGCCAGACGTGTATTCCTGCGTTGTTTTGAAAAGAACCAGACAAAAGCCTGCTTTCTCGTCAAAACGCCGCGACTGGGGCCGTACCAAAAGTGTCGAGAAAGGTTTGAAGGTCAGTTTTCACGTGCTCGGTTCGTCCGAGAATCTGGATATGTGCCGTGAAAAGGGAAAAGCAGACGCCGTCGGACAACGATTGCTTGGGTGGGAAGCACTTTGGGTTGAATTCACGGATACTTGAGGTCATCAGATTTATTTGTTTTGTTCCAACATGAACGCCAGAAAACCGTCAAGTTGTGTGGACCACCTGCGGACTACGTTCAGTGCGTCTTCAAGTTCAAACGGCCGCCTGATCGTTCGAACTGTCCTCTGCTCTTTCAAACGTTTCTGCTTGTCGTCTGCTCTCTTAGACGACGCCGGTCCGTAGACCAAATGTTGGCCCGGTATTTGCGATAAGGAGTAAGTGCAGGTCTCAAAAGACTTAAATTTGAAGGTTGGTAAGCCGGCTCGATGTAAACAGTAGATACAAGGAGATGCTGATCATTGTTACCAGTGACCATCACCGACTTGTTATGCCTAATTCAGTTGGTCCGAGTCTGCTTGCGATTTTCAGTATCGACGTCGACCATCTCAGCTACGGTTCACGCTTTTGCTGCCCGAGCGGCGTCGCGACTGAAAATTCCGAGCGAAATCTCATCATGCGAATCAGGTTTTAGCGTACATTGTGCGGCGTTCACGCGGAATGAATCTCGACATGTCACATTATTCACGCGAAGTTTTGCGGTGTAACGAGCATCGGTAATTTCGCTGACGCCGCTCAAGATAGTCAGACATCGCCGGGAAGACGTAGAACCAACAATTCGAACGCGAAAAATGGCAGGGGGACTCACACTGACGCCGACAACATCGCATTTCAATGGTGTGTTTATGGGCGACGGCGAGCTTTTGCCCACACCCCCATCGCGCATGCGCGGCGCCGGTGGCGTCCGCTAGGGGCGCTCCGGGCGCTCCGGTTTGTTTGTAAACATGAGTTGGTGTATAGGGTTCGGTCCATAGCCATATGCTGTAAAGCAAATTTCTTAAGTGTTATCACAATGCCGCGAGCGCGCAGCAAATACGGTGGAAGACTGCAGGACACGATGGAGAAAAGAACAATTCCGTGATCCCGAGGAAACGGGGAGAGGCGAAATAGCAGGGTCAAAACTAGAGTGTGCGACCACAAGAGACGCGAACTCTGCGTTCCACTCCAGCTGGAGCGCAAGATTTTGCAGGGCTTTCTTTCGGAGACGCGATTTTGAACAAGTTGATGACAGGAACCCACAAAAGTACCAAGTTTTGAAACATGCAGCCAACTCCTCTGGGCAACACTACCGCGAAGCAACAAACAATACATAACTGTCCTTCCTCACGCTATTGTGGAAAAGGCAGTTACCACTAACTTTGCCGCAAAACTTAAGAAAAAAAATTATTTCTGTTCACGAATTTACACATTTTTTATTGCTTCCTTACCCTTAATTAGCTTAGTAACCATATTTCCTACACTCTCGCTATTTTGAGGCATACCTACAAGTTTTCCGCACATAGCTGACATATTCATGGACAGGATAAATATATGTCAGACTTATAGCCAACCTTAACAAAAACCTTCTATAGTTAAAGACTTGAGCATGTTGGTGATCTAAATTGACTTAAATCGAAGGAAACACACAAGAGGACGAAACGAACGACACGATTGGCCGAATGCTGACTATGACGTCAGCTGTGTCGTTTGTTTCGTCCTCTTGTGTGCTTCTTTCGTTTTAAGTCAATTCCTTTAGTGAACATAAAAAGTGGAAATTCATAACTAATAACAGCTGCATTAGGTACCGAGTCAATACTTTTGTACTGCGACGTACTGTTCATATACTGAAGGTAAGTAGCAAGGCGTGCTATTTATATACTATGTTATGAAGATAAGTAGGGCGGTGAGCTGGACGTGTTGGTGATCGTTAAACATAAGAAAACAGCGGATGAAAATCTTGGACAAAGAGAACGAACAGCGCCTGCTTCTTCTGTTAATTTTTCCCCTCGTCCAATTATTTTGTACGATGGTTTTCCTTGTGCCTGAAGCTAAACTCTTCTGAAACTGAATTCAGATAAGAAAACGAATACGTGTGCCAGAACATCGCGCTTGTTCAGTAATCTGTTGCTTATTTTTCAGCGTGATGTTTTTAGTTTCCACGCGATTCTTCAGGCCGTGGTTCTGGAATCAAAAAGTTTATGACAGCTCCAGCGAAGGAAAACTATACAACCGTGACCTCGAAGAAATGATGGAATTCATACACTCGGTAAGAAAATCCTACGCGCAATTTTTTAGTCAGCTAGAAGTATTTTCATTAGAATACATACAGAGTGAGATATAAATTTGAGCAATCTTTTTAATAGGGTGAGAGTCAGACAGTGCCGTTTTCACCACGTATATAACAGGCTTGGCGGACATTAGATGAGGGGATAACTTGTTAGTTATTGGCTTTAGGAGTCATGTTAAAATTGCAGAATTAAGGATTATCCCCACAAAGGCAATTACTATTAGAATACAGACCAACTGAAAGAATTTTCGAAAAGATGGTAGATAGCTTTATAGTCATCGATCAGTTTTCGTTTTCTTTTCCTTACGATTTAAAAATTACGCGCATAAGAGCGCCACAAGGCCTGCCCGGAATGACGCGCAGAAGAGTGACGTAGTCGTTCCTGTCACATCGTCACTCGTGTCGACTG
Organism: Ixodes ricinus; assembly: GCA_037355805.1. Classification (NCBI taxonomy): domain Eukaryota; kingdom Metazoa; phylum Arthropoda; class Arachnida; order Ixodida; family Ixodidae; genus Ixodes; species Ixodes ricinus. The sequence continues at coordinate 93,909 of JAZHYW010007488.1, forward strand.
CGCACACGCCAAGGACCAAGGACACGCTGCCGAGATAAGACTCGATTAAAACGACTGCGTCATTCTTCCAAATATAAGCGTGAGCAGGGCTTGTGGGGCGGCGGAGAAGAGCTCGCCACCAAACCAGCAGATACGAAGAAAAGCTCACCGGCCCTTGTGCGGATGCGGAAAAAAGCTCACTGAATTTTTCTTTCTTGGCTTATCGGATTGTGCGTCACAGGTGGCAATCTAATTCGTCACTTCATTAAAAATAATTGGCCTCTTTTTTATAATATCCCTGAAGTTCATTGGGCATATGTACACAATTCTTCAGAAATTAGTAATCACCCCTTCTGTATACTGTAAACGATTTAGTTTTCGCGAGTACCAAATTTTCGCGGATTTCGCGAATCGCCTACAATTTGCGAAAACAGGTGCCGCGAACAATTCCAGTAAAATGTAAACACATCGGAATCTATATTGAGATCCCACGGCGTAGCGAAAATGAGAACCCACGAGTTATTCGAAAACTTCAGCTTTGACCTATATCGCGAAATATTGAGCCCGCGAAAAGTAAGTCGTTTAATGACACCGCAAGCATAAAATCAGGACTTGAGACACCCCTAAAAAAAAAAAACAATTTATTGACAGCTTCACAGGACACTGCGCCGTCGGTATTGGCGACGTGAGCGATCAAAAGCGTCGCTGTGGTCGGCCTTCCACGATTGGCCGAATGCTGACTATGACGTCAGCAAAGGATTTCTCATCGACAGAAATAAGAGGAATCTAAGAACTTTAATTTGGACGGTGTTGAGGGGGGGGGGGGCAGTGTTGCTTTGGAGAGCGAAATGATTTCAAGCTTCCCCCATGCTCATTATAAACACCATCGAACTTGTCATCTGCAAGGTAATGACGTCACGAGTGGGAGCCATAAGAGGGCGCCACAGAAACATCTCGGCACTAATACCTCTGCCAGATAGTTTTTTTCTTTCGCGAGCTAAGATGAATATTAATGTGTGAACCGTTTTAGCTTTGAAGATTGTGTGGTTCCTAGATAGGTAGGTGTTTGAATATGTAATCAATGTCGGCTACGCTGTTTTTCGTTTTTTTTTTCACTATACGAACTTTATGAGAGAACAGCTTCGACCTGTTGTGTTTGTTGTCTTCACTCCGTCTTCGTCGTTTGAGCGGCTTTCACCATATATAACGTTTACCAACTCGCCCAATTCACAACCTTACAGAAGACTAGTTCTTATGTAGGACACAAGTAACAATGGTGACAGTGTGCAGCTGTGAAAATCATCGGTGGTTCGCCCAAGTGGAAACATGTAGAAAAACAAGGGCGAACAGCTAGGAAACGTGCACGTCCAGGGAAGGAAGAAACCTTCGATATATTACTGACCGTCTTATTCTGTTTTCAAACGTTAACAAAAGCTTCAAAGGGAATCTCAGGCACCGTGTTATTGACTCATGCAATTTCGGGTTTTTCGTATTTGTAGTTTTAATTTTTAGGTTTTAGGCAGACATTACTAATTTTTCGAACTTTTTTATGTTTTTCAAGTTTATAAAGTTTTCAGTTAGGCGTTCGTTGCATAGAGAGTAAACTACAGGAAACACTCACACACAATTATTGATTTGGGAGTAATATACTCAATAAGTTTAAATATTACAAAAAAATACATTTTCTTTTTTACAAAACTGACGAATTTTAATGATAATAAATTGGTGTATTTTACGCATGATCCGGCAACCTCCAAACGAGAAGAATTTAAAAAAAAAAAGATATCGGTGAACTTGTCTCCGCATACGCTCAATGGCCGGTGAGCTTTTCTCCGCATCCGCAGGTTTTGCGGTGAGCTTTTCTGCGGTGAGCTTTAATCCGGGATTCGGGCGTGTGGCGCTAATTTTTCAAGCGTGACATTTAAATTTGGCGAAGGAAACCAAACATGTATTTATTGTTAAAAAAACATTACCTTCTCGCAAAGCTCTTTATATAGATCTATCCTCTAATAGTCATTATCGTCAAATCTGCAATTCCTACGTGACCCCCAAAACCAATAATGTAAAAGTTAGTGAACAAACCTTAGATAGTCAGTCACCTTATCATGAAGCTTATTCCCTCATCTAATATCCGCCGGGCCTGAAAAATGCATGGTGAAGGCGGAACTTGCCTAACTTTAACTACCTTTAAAACAAAAAAAGATACATGTTCGAATTAAAATTGAATTTCCTGTATATCGCACTTTAGAAGTGTCAATCGCCTAAGTAAATTGCTGCTGTAAAAAAAGAACACATGTATGATGGTTTTTTTTATAATGTAAACTATGTATCATACTTTCTAAAAAATATACACATAAAATGTAAGCTATCTGCAAAAGAAGTATATTTTCTTACTTTTTTCCCTTTTTTGAGCTGTTTGTGGCGACAGACCTTTCCAAAGATCGCCTTCTGGGCGCTGCCATCTTTGTCTTCTGGGCTGTGGAACGCCTTCTGAGGATGCGCTGTTGATCTGCTTTGCGCTATATCGGACGCTGCGCATGCGTCCTCAACTCAGTGACTCAGCATTTCTCTCCGGGTGATAAGTGATGGAAAGGCCAATAGCGAGCCTAAAAGATCTTGGCTTGAGAAAATATTCGAATGAGACTACAATCTAACCGTGCCCCCACGGATGCTTCAGCTGACTCACCCAAGCCCCTTTGCCAGCAGTCAAGGTCAATGTATATATTTTTTAATGTAGGTAAAGACAGCGGAGGTGGTTAGTCAACCTTAAAAACTGCGTCCGGTGTCTCCGCTGCTAATTAATTTTTTTAATAGTATATTCCAAACCAAAGATTTTAACGTTCAGTGTTTACAAAACTCATGCGGAACACACCGATTTTCTCACGTGAACGCTCTCCTGGAGGTAGCTGAACAACGGCTAGGTGGCGTACAGTACTTCAAGATGTTCCTTTAAGAGCTACGTCAGGAGCAGTCACTTCGGCTTCCGCCAAAATAGGTCGCTCCGATGACAAAACATACACTTCCCGTGTTCCGCATAAGCTTGATGAGCACAATACCTTTAAGGATAGTTCACACAATAGCGTTTGTGCATGAGTAAATGGGTTGTAATCTCTTGTGGTCACTTACAACGAGATACCACACTTCCGCTATCTAATCTATCGGGCATACCTGATACACTCGCAATCTGCGTTTCTTTAATAATTTTTTTACACATCATTATTTCGCCACGGGCTTCTAATAATTTTGAGAACGGTATAAGCGACCATGTGTTATAGGTGGTGCGTAAAATTTGATCTCGCCAATAATGCAAAACCTTCAGTCTAGTTACACGCTCATCCACGGCTACAAGACAGTTGGCGCCACTGTGCCAGAGCGTCCCACTGATGTGTGGCGCCATCAACGTCAGATGATATAAACGATCGCAAGAGATCACGAAGTCTTCGGCCACAGTCAACAGCAAATGTGAGAACCAGCCTTTACGAAGTACTTGTTGCACGACCGCATACTGGAACAGTGATTTTTCAGACCGAAACCGACTGAGGCGGCAATACTCACTGGGTTCCGCCGCGCGACACTCCTTTGTTAGAAGTGATAATTAGGTACTTTTGGGCACTATTAACGTACGCTTACGCTATTTCGTTTACTGGTCATCGAGCCTTTAAAACTGATTGCATTGTTCTTGTTGATGTCTTATTGTTGTTTTAGATTATACAACGAAGATCACAAATGTCGCAAAGCGAGGAATCTTTTCCGAAATGTTCACCGGACGACCAACAGGACGATGAGACGGACTGTTCCGAGAATAAAAACACACTGATGAATCTATTGCTGAAGAAACATCGCGACGATGACCGCTATACCCTGGACGACGTCAGAAGGGACATTGACACCATTATCGCCGCGGTGAGTTCCCTGCAAAATCGCATCGCTTCGCTTTATTAGCAAACGTTCCTCACATGGTTCAAAAGTGAATCTGACTCGTATCAAAATATTGGGCTGCGTTTTTTTTTTGCATAATTTTATGACGAAAACATGGACGTAATGTACAAGTGTGATTCAGAAATTACCCAGCCTCAGTTATCTGGGAACTTTAGTTTTCTGCACCGCCTTATCGGCGCTTTTCGTACAGGGTCGCTAAGTCGCTGTTCTTCGTCACTTGTGTGCAGGTTTGAACGTGTTAAGTCAGTTAAATTGCGACTTAAGTGCGAGAAACAATGACTGCCCCGCTTGCGAATTGCGCAAGTGGGGCAGTTATTGTTTTTGTTGTCTGGGGCTACGTGTCTGGAGCCGATATTTATCGAAGACATTTTGCAGAGTATTAGGAAGTGTTCTGTTACAAAAAAGTGCGTTTGAATTAATACAGAAATTCAAAAAAGATGCACAAGTGTCAGCTATAAAAGAGGAACCAGTCGCACATCCGCGATTACAACTGACATTGAGCGTGCACGTGAACTGAGTTTGTCGGAGAGACGAGTAGTAGCAGTGAAGGATTTGACAAATCACCTGAAAATAAGTAAAGGCTTTGTGTATGCTAGTGGTGCCCAAACCATGGGTCGCTACCCCAAGTTCGCGACAGATGCACAGGCGTGCGTGGGGGGGGGGGGCGCGAAGAGGTTCAAATTTGTCTTCTCTGCAGTGGCGTTAATGAAGACAAAGTACAGGTCACAACTAAAGTGCTCTAATGCCCGAGTCCCACCAGAGCGACAAAACACGACGACTTGGGGAAGGCGGTACACGAGGGCTGCGTCTAACACCTTTTCTTTTTCACCCGATATCACTAGGCAACAGACTGAACGCACTGAATAAATGACAGGTTTTAACTAGGTAGCGTTAAGGAGCTCGTGTCGTAGAAACACCAGCGTCGGTGATGTTGTGACGGCAAATCCTGATTGGCCGATAGGGTCATGACGTCACAACGACGTGACCACGCGCGGGAATATCAAACCCACAAAAGATCACGTGAGACGTGACGACACGCGTGGAAAGAAAGCGAATAACAAAACATGACAATTAATGCGAATTAAAAGTCGCCACATGTCTGAAATGAGTTCGCTTTATAAAGTAATTTATTTGCCTTAAAGAAATATTTTGAAGGATTTTAGGCGGTATTCGAAGCCACGACCCTTCGGTTGCAAGCAAGACGCGCTACCGACTATAGGCCATGTCCGCCACACTTCCTGCTCGCTGGCAATAATAGCATGAGAAGTGAATAAGAATGCGATGCAATCGGGGCCCGATAACACTGTTGCGTTTCACTTTGAAAGCCGAAGCTTCAGCGTCCTCCAAGTTTTCATTCACTTACCTTAATTATAATTATTGATGGTTGGTGTGTGAGTGTTTCATGAATATTTGGTGATGTCAACTATATACCAAGATATATGTTTGTTTGTTTTTGTTTGTTTTAGGGAAACGATACTCTCACAACGTCCACGTGCTGGACGTTGAACCTTCTCGCTCACAATAGAGACGCTCAAAGGAAGGTTCACGCGGAGCTTGACGAAATATTCGGCGGCAACCTCAACGGCGAGATCTTCGCGGACGACCTCAGGAAAATGAAGTATCTGGAATGCTGTTTGAAGGTTAGAACTCGTCGTGACATCCTGCCTGAGCTACGTAACGACATGATCTGTTTGCTCGACCTGTTTTAGGAGTCCTTGCGGCTGTACCCGGCTTTTCCCTAATCGGAAGGGTACTCGACGAAGATCTAATATTGGGTGAGCACAAAAAAACTATTTCTAAGCAGCACCTATCTAACTGACACCTATGCTGGTAATACTCTTGCAATCGCTAACACGCTTAGACTTTCTGGAGACAATAACGGTTGTTTTTAGCTTTTCTGCACTCCGCTATTTTTTTAGTACAAAATGCCATATGATGCATGTTTGCGTTCACCCATGTACAAAGGGACGGTTCTTGGAACGGTTCCAACACGAAACTGGTTCAAAACATGTGTGACTAACTTTTTCAAACGGGGTAGAATAAAAATCAAGATGATTTAAGTGTGATTTAAATCATGATTTGAGCATGATTTTTATCAGACCAGTTTTATTACGGTGATTTAAATCAAACCTTTCCCGCAAAAAGAATCCTCCAACATTACTTTTCATTGGCCGTTTATCCACCAGTTGATGCTTTCTACGTGAATTGGTTTATATTTAGGTCAAATATTCAGTAAGGAATGAACATTTATATTGGGCTGAACACGAGGAAAACGAAATTTTTTTATGAGCAATCCGAGCATTGAGCTTTCTTTGTTACTTCCACTTCGTACGTAAGTTACGTAAAGCAAACGACGAGAGAGAAACGAAAACTAGAAGAGTAACGTTCTATGGCAAGCAAATCAGAAAGCGAAAGAAGGAGCAAATAGAGATTTATAACCAACTAAAAACTCTAGGAGTGTTCGTTCTAATATGGCGGGTTTACATCAAGAAAATATTCGTTGACGTACTTCATACTTAGAGTAATTCTCTGTTCCGCATTATTATGAGTGATCGGAAAGATTGGTAAATTCATTGAGGTAGGAGTAAGAGGATGCGACATACCGGCCCAAGTCAGTGAAACGAGAAAATTCCAAGTGAAGCCGGAAGTAGGGGTCGCGGTCGGGGGAACGCCCCCGAGGGTTCCCAAGTCTGTCCAATAGCGTCGTTAGGTTTTGGTCGTCGTTGGGGGCGTGCCCCTCGAAACCGGAAGTTTCCTCCGGCTTCCCCTCAGGTGCCGTCTTGTCGCCTCAAGGAGCTTCCTACCTCCATTGGTAAATTACTATGCCATGTTTAAAAACGTCATCTAATAAAACAAATAACCATTTTCGAGCTCCAGTAATTTAAATCAAATTATTATGATTTAGATAATTCAAAACAAAATTAATGGATTAAAAAAAATTCCTTTTTGCTTTTTCGGCATATTCTTACCAAGACTGACTGAAAAGAAAGAAATCTCTATCTAGCGTTAAAGGGCTCAATAAATGATTGTCGACATTCTTTCTCTTTAAACTTTTCCACTCAACTCAGAAGCGAAATGTCCTCGCCAAGCTTCCACCGTCCTTTTTAAGCACACCATGGTCCTTGTCGTTCGGAAGCGATGACAAGTGCCCCCAGGGGACTCATTGACCACGAACGCGAACTCAAATACATTCCTCGACGGATTGATTGTTGACGAGCGCATACGTCCCAGTGACGCAGTGCCCGTGTCCAGTGCGTGAGCTGGGCTAGGCTGACCTGCTTTGGGTACCGCGGATGTGTCACAGCGAAAAGGCGGAAACCTTTCGAAGGAAAGAAGAAGCAGACTAGTCCACTATATTTTCGAATTTTCGTACCGAAAATTCTTTTGACTTACTAAATGATATGCGATTAGCAAGATTCTAATCTAAAATTATTTGTCCCAGCCCAAAATTCATTTCAAGAAACAGCAGACGTTTCGCGGGATACAAATTTACCTCTTCAATTTGCTTCTTTTCCTTTCCTTTTTTTTGTTTTTGTGGAACGTCAGTTGTTTATAGGCACCCTTGATATTCTTTTTTAGATTTCATTGTCAGGTCCGACTACCGTCCTGCTTTCTTATTCGTGGCGAGAAGTTTGGGGATCGCCGCCTGGTGGAATTTTTTCACAGCGCAGAGTGAGGACATTTCAACTTCCTCTGCTTGTGCCAGCACGTGCAATGCCAAGCTTCTATGCACTATGAAAATTCAAACACAACCGTGTGGGTAGCACATGCACTACCCACAGTGAAGAAACCTTAAGCGCCCCTAGCGAACTTCTCACCGCGAATAGAAACTAGTAAGCCCAATAAAGTGCAAGCAGTTTGACGAGATAAGGGTCAAGCGTTGATCGTTAGCGCGAGGGCAATGGCTCGCTTGCGAAAGAAGTATTGCAACGTCACGATACCCGTTCATTGTTGTTTTTCTCTTCTTTTTCGCTGTTGCTCTTTTTCAGGTGGCTACAAGGTACCAGAAGGCGTGATGTGTTTTATCAGCCTATACAGTCTCCACCGCAATCCCAAATACTTCAAAGATCCCGAATCCTTTACCCCGGAAAGGTTCATGTCTGACGAGATCAAAGTCCAGGCATCCGTTCAGCTACATTCCTTTCTCTGGGGGCTCCAAGAACTGCATAGGTACGCGAACAGTTTTCTTTTGAGATTTTAAAGAAACGCATCCACTGTAGTCGAGGGCATCTTAAGAAGCTCAAGGCGTTGCTTATTATGTTCGCACGTCTTACTTCGTGATTTTGTCTTTGGCGTTCAATTGGCCATTACCGCAGTCTTATTGGCTGCGGAGAGATAATGAGATGCTCGGATCGCGCTACGCCCTGCGTTTCTTAGCCAGTCAGTGACTATATAGAGTGTCTGAAATGCCGAGGCTCCATCTAAAATGGGCCGTAAAAATCGGCGCCTGCCCGTAGCAATCTAAACCTTCCGTCGAAGGTGTATTTCACAGATGGGGTTTACCTTGTAAAAGTGTAAGGTGTAGCTCCCTTTTTGTAAAAAAATAGGATTAAGAAACTGGCCAGGGTAAATGGCGGATGGCGGTGCAGTCGACCGAGTCGAGTGGCGGGGCGTGTTTGGCGCACGTATTGATTGATGGCGTCGGGAGCAGCGTCGGAAAGTGTGGCCGACCAGCTAATTAAAGCTGACGACAAGCAGACGAAATCCGTCAGCAGCAAAAGCGCCGTCGTAATGCAATCGCGTTTTTTTTAATTTTTGTTATTTAAAGTTTTGCTGACATTACCAGCATTTATTTTTAAACCAAAAGGTACGTTACAAAAAGGCTATGCTCATTTTAATCGACCACGGTCTTCGCGGGTGGTCTGGATATATTTTTTATAGCAATCTAGAACAAGAAGGTAGCGCCATCTATTAATAGCTGCGCCAAATGCGCCTGGCGACTAGACTCGGTCGTCTGCGTCGCAGTCCCCCCGTCTACCCTGGCATGCTTTTTTGGCCTTATATTTTACAGAAAGAGAGCTAGGCCTTGTAATTTTGCAAGGTAAAACCCACATGTGAAATACACATTTGACGACAAGATTAAATTGCTACGTGCGAACACTGATATTTACGGCCTTTTTCTGGTTCGAGCCTCGGCATTTCAAATACCATATAAATAACTGTGCGTAAAATAATTATAATGAGAAAAATAGTGTTACTCTCGTCTGCCATTGCTGAGCTGAAGAGAGGTTATCATTGTCTAAACCGCGGGCATCTTCCTTTGTTTGTGGTTCATCACGATGTGCTAGAAAATAAAAAAGAAGTTTAATCATTTACAAGAAAGGAAAACAAATTTTAGTAAGAATCGTAATGTTTTAGCATATGAGTAACCTCTCAGCATTTGAGGAAAAAAATAAGCATTTTCCTCCGGTGTTTGGTGTGTCAGGAAGAAACACCTTATGGTGTTTCAGCTTCACTGAGCCAGCCAAATTAGAACAATCCTTACCCCTCCCCCCTCGACTTTTTCTTTTTATTTCCTTGTACTTTTGTAATTCACCGAAACAAGACACCTCTTGGACTGTAATAATTGTGAAGAACAACATTTTCTTTCCTTCTTTCAGGGCAGAAATTTGCAATGTTGGAGATGAAACTACTAGTGGCGAAGGTGCTTCGCAAGTACCAAGTCGAATGCAGAATTCCGATGGATCAACTCAATGTTGCCTACGAAGTGATCGTGAAAGACAAAGGCGGCAACAAAGTCTGGTTCCGAAGGCGACCAGAACTCTGCTTGGCTTTGCAATGACACTAGCTCATCGACGAACCGATTTAATTATAGCATTCGACCGAACGGTTACACGGGAATGGCGGATAGGAAGAAGTTTCTGTTGTTGTTTTTTGTTGTGTTTTTTTGCTTTTGTTTTTTAACGAGGTAATTTTATTTTTTTATTTTTTTACTGTAATTCTTTTACCAACGGCTGGCACCTCTGTAGTAAATTGCTGCACGATACGTCCAGAAACCGATTTTCGCGGGCCGTCTAAAGTGCCTTAAAAGCGTTAGTGTACATGCTGTATAAGGGGATTGGTGGCAGAGTGTGTTAACTCACCGCCGCTCGGAGCGCGTGGAACGAAAGCTTGCGCTGAAGACGCCAGAGACATAGACTATGACAGAGATCATGGGTTCAATCCATACCCTTGCCCGTTTCGATCAGGATATGCATCGTACCGGCGTGCAATCGTGTATTGCCTGCGTGGTGCACGTTAAAGACCCTAGGCTAGTGGTTGCACTGCGCTGTCTAAATTTTTCATTTTAAGCTGAAGAGACAAGTCGCCCATTCAGGCTGAATAACTTCCGGCTGTCTAATGGTACCTACAACACAATTGCTTTACTAACACGTTCTGAATGTTGCCCTTAAATCAGCATTTCCGCTCCTTGGCTCGGGACGCACCAAGGACGCATTTTGGAACCTTTGTTCCCAGTATTTAAACCAGAGCACATAAAACTTCTTCCACTTTCTTTGATCCTACAGCACGGCTTTTGTCGTTATTCGAGGGTTCATCACAGGAGGGTCCTCAGCTTGACCGATTGCACGCCACGGACAATTTTATACTCCATTAGACTATTTCTACAGGATGTGAGCTGCAGACGGTGTCATTAAGTCTCATCGGGTTTTACAAAGCCAACTCAAATACCGAAAGGAGGGTTCCGACTGATGTACATTCATTAATAAATTTCAAACTATTCCGTAACTATGTGCGCTTAGATTCAAACACAATGAAAACGTCCTAACTTATTAGACAGTTTCTGAAAATTCATGAGCTAAGTTTGCCTCTTCCACAAAATTAGGACATCTTTAAGGTAGAGTCACTAAATGGGTTTGCGTAGTCTCCAAACTCCAACCTTCGAAGTAAAAGGAATAAGAGGGCTAGTTGGTACATGTTTAACTGAAAAATCATTTCAGGTATACGTCGAGACGAGAACGAAGGGAAATGCGCCAAGCGATTGATCCTGTCCCTTCTTTGTCGTGTCCATGTATTTTGTAGGCGCTTGTTCAGTACAATCTTTGGGCAGTTACCGCCGTTTTGAGGTCAGCGGCCACTGGAGTTTGTTTTTGGCCACTCCACTTTGAATGAGCCAGTCGATGTTCGCAGTTAGAGGTTGCTTTATATGACCATTTTCTCATTCATTGAACTTTCTTACTTATGCAACTGATGGCTTTATTCAAGACACCGATTATTCTGTACTGATCTTTAACAATAAAACTAACATATAAGCTTGTGTTATCATTTGTGTTAAAACAAAATTATTATTGTTTTCAAACGACAAAGGCTGAGGCAAATAAGCGCACGGGTTCGCACGTACCGACTCCAAACGATGCCACCGCTTGCGGCGTGGAATTCGGGCCGTTATATCGGTATTAATAGGGTCATCTTTGAGACAAGAAGGAGGAATGAACGATGATGGCGTGTTTAAACATTGGAGCTAGACATAAAAATTGCGTAGTCCACAGCTTCCGCAGGATCCAGAGACGCTGGACTACTAACGAGAACCAGCATCGATGCGATATGTCGTGTCACCGCGATCTAGGGGTGGCCTGGAATTCAGACTGGGCCAGAATTGACTGTTGCTAGCATGGCGACGGCGCTGCCAACCTTCACAAAACGTAAGCTGAAATAATTCTCGCCAAAGTGGTACTCTGGAAACCTATCTAGTGACAATAGTGACTCCAGTTCAAGGCACAGCGAAAAGGCGGGGAGGAACACACATGCTCAACATCCTCAGAGAAAGGTGTAATCTTCTAAAGCCGACATTACAAATTACATACAATCCCCCAACACGTGGGCGAATTTGCGTTTATGACACACGTTGTCGCGGTGCCCCCGGCCATCAGCGGCGACATCCATTGTCAAACTGAGCCAAAAATAGAAGACATAAAGATGTCTACTGAAACTAGATTTACGTGAAACTTCTTCCGCTTTTATTTTTGTGATTCCTTTTTTTGCATTATGAGGTAATTCAGAAACGTTTCCGTGACTTTTCTTTGTATATATCGCAGTATAGAGCTGTTGTTCTTGGTCAATGGGCGCGAGCGCGTTCGTAACACGTGATCATGTAATGCTTGCATAGAGCATATCGGCACTGCAGCGTTCGAACATGCATGAATCACAGTCACTTACAACCGTATGTCAGCATATGTCTACGTGCGGTAACAAAGCGTCTGAATCACCTATAAAAAAGAAAGTTTAAATAAGTCAACTAAAATTTAACTCAGCGCATTCGGCGTCCTATCAAATCCATTAAAACGTTTATCTTGTAGCCTTTTCGTCGTCGACGTCATCGTCGACTAGGACGTTACGCGACGCCACGAAGCTGTCGTAAGGCCTTCGTGACATCACGACACGTCGAGGACGACGCCATATCGCGACATAAAGTCACGGTAGTAATGTGGTCGTGACATCGCTTCGCGTTGAGGACGACGCCGTTACGCGACATCAAGTCGCCGTTGTAACGCGGTCATGACGTCGTGCCGTGTCGAGGACGAAGTAGACGCGGTTGTCGATACCGACGTTGACGTGGAGGCTCCACGTCACACTGCGACGGACACGTCACACACGTGGAGGCGTCACTATGACGTCACGTTAACGTCGTGCTGACGTCGTCGATCAACGTCACAACGACGTCACGACAAAGCCTTGACGGCCTGTAACGTCGTCGCCATCGCCAACATCAACGTCGACGCGCCGTCGCGACGAAGTGTTGACGTCGTGTAACGTCGTCGTTGTCGATAATGATGTCAACGCCGACGTCGCGACAAGACGTCGTCCCAACGTCTTGTCGCGGAACATCAAGGTAAAATTAAACATGCTAAATTTCATTACCATAGTACAACCCTCGTCAATTTTATACAAACGTCACCTGCGAAGTTTTGGCGTCACATTTCGCCGAAGCGTGTCTCCCTAAGAAGCTTTTCCGTCGACGGTATTCTTAATCAGGATAACAAAACGATAGCAACGGGTTTTAATAGCTACTTTGCTTCTGTCTTTTCAATCAATAATGCTGAGGTTCCTATTTTTTTGCACTGTAATCATGAAGCTTCTCTGAGTGATCTTGTCATATCAGGTGTTCTCAATTTATTAATCAATCTCGATTGTAAGAAAACTCAGGGACTCGACATGCTACCCAATGCATTCTTGAAGCGGTATGCTCCAGGGATAGCGAAATATTTGTGTATCATTTTTTAAAAATCTCACTCAAATGCAGATTTACCAAGTGAATGGAAAATAGCTAAAATACAACCAATTCACTAAAATGGAAAAGAAACCGATCTGTCAAACTATCGTCCTATTTCAATAACATCTCAACGCTGCAATATACTCGAACATATAATTGGGAAGCATATCACTAGCTTTCTAGACCAACATCAAATACTAAGTCCGCACCAACACGGATTTAGAGGGGGCTACGCGACAACCACACAGCACTTACTTACTGTGGATGATTTTGCTTCCGCGCTCAATAAGAAACAAACAGGTGGATGTTATATTTTTAGATCTGGCTAGGGCTTTCGATGTTGTCTCGCATACTAAGCTGTTACAGAAGCTTCATACTATATTTAAAAAAGACCAAATCCTGAATAGGCTAACACGCATTTCTGACAAATAGACTGCAATTTGTTTCCTTTGGTGGTTCTGCTTCGAATAGATGCAGTGTTACATCCGGTGTACCGCAAGGTTCCAGTCTCTCACCGCTATTATTTTTACTGTTTATTAACGACTTATGTTCAAATGTTGATGTAAATATCAAATTGTTTGCTGATAATTGTATTCTATACAGCATCATTGATTCCCCTGATGACCAGCTCAAACTAAACATGTGTCTTTCTAAATTTGCATCCTGGTGCAGAACTTAACAAATTAATTTGAACCCCTCCAAGTGTGTAACTATGTCCATAACACTAAAGAAATATCCTTACCTTTTAGCTACAGCATAGACGGACATACACTTAACAACGTCTCAGAGTACAAGTAACTGGGAATTACCGTTTCAAATAACTTGTCCTGGAATATCCCACATTGCTTCTGTTACCTCCAAAGCTACAAACAAACTCTGGCAACTAAAACGATGACTTAAATTCGCAACCCCTGAAGTTAAATTACTAGCATATAACACGTTAATTAGGCCAACATTGGAATACGCACGCGTAGTCTGGGACCCCTACACAGTCGTCAATATAGAAAAATTGGAAAATTGTGCAGAGAAAGTCCCTGAGATTTATTTTCAATAAATACGAAACAAACAGACTTGACTCCTCTCTCCCACTGCGCGATAACTGACAGGCTAAAAAAACTCTTTCAGATCATCACGTACAGTCTTCACGTCAACACAGACAACATGTTTAGCTTCTCCACCAGAACTAACACTAGAGCTTCACACTCAAGATACATAAACAATTTCCAGGTCCGCATAAATTGCTTTGAAAATTCGTTTTTCCACGAAATATATCCGATTGGAATAGCCTTCACACCAGCATCACTAATTCAGATTCACTTGAAAACTTCCTGCACCGGCTGGCCGCCTTATAGCAAGTGACATGCTCATTATGTCGAAATTTATTAATTTATATATATATATATACATATTTTTTTTGTAACCCTCTCCTACGATGCCACGATGTTTGGGGTAGTAGTAGTTTGAAATAAATCAATCAATCAATAAATAAAAGCATGCCGGAACTAGAGTAACTGTATAGGCTCTGCTTGCAGAGCCAGAGTATCGCGTTCCTTTTCCTTTCGCCGCCAACTCCGTATTGGCGGAGAAGCGGTCACGTGCACCGAGCTGGATCCAATATTCGTGCGGGAAAGCGACCTTGCAGGCGCCGAGTTTCGGGCGGATCATGTTTCTCGCTTTGTGTTTGCGAAATATACATTTTACACTAAACTAGAACAAACTGGAAGGTTCCTTGACCATTCAACATTATGTGTAGCCACTGGATACACTAAAATCGCGTTGTTCTATAACGCGAGCGATGTTTTAAAACATGTTTTCAAAGCGGTGATTTCCCAACACCCCCTACGGGGAATGTACACCCCCCTTGTTTTTCCGAAGGCACACCCTTAATTCACAACGACTCCTCTATTTTCAATGCCTCCCTCCCTAACCCCCCCCCTAAACATTTAGACCCCCCCTAATTTCAATTCCTGGGGCACATCCGGGCACTTCGGACCAGACAACAACGCGTAGCTATGGCTTGCGAAAGGACGTCGTTTTCGTCAGCTACTACATTCGACCGAAAGCATACAGAGAAGCAGGAGACAAATCCCGGGACGACGGCGCACGCACATCGTGTCGCGAGACTCTTCTCTGCTCCGCGCGCTGCAGCACGCCGCCTCACAGCCACGCCATCCGCTCATCCTCCGGGGCTCTTGCAGGAGCGACGGTGGCTTCCCACAGTGCGGCCCTGGATCCAAAATGGCCACCCTGGGAGCACCATTGCGGTACTCTGCTCCGCAAGCGGAACATATACAGTTACTCTAGCCGGAACAAGGAGGTAGCGCCATCTATCAATACGTGCGCCATATGCATCCCGCCACTCAACACGGTCGTCTGAGTCGCCGTCCGCCGTTGACCCTGGCAAGTCTTTTGGTTCTATTTTTTACAGAAAGGGAGCTACGACTTGTAATTTTACGAGGTAAAACCCACCTGTGAAATACACCTTTGATAAAAGGTTTAGATTGCTACGTACTGTAGAGGCCCCGATTTTTACGGCCCATTTTAGACCGAGCCTCGGCATTTCAGACACCCTATATATCTGTTTCGGACAGTTCGTTTGATAACACGAATGTGCACCGAAGATGTGCTGTCAGAAATCCTTGAAACGTGTGCTAGCCTGCACTTCGACCTTGATACACTTCACGTCGTCGTCGTACGTGATTCGGCTTCACAGTGTTTTCACCTTCCCAAATATTGCGGAAGCGAGCTGCACGGGAAGGCGTTCACGCGCTCGCGCACCTCGAGCGTCGATCAAAGCTGTGTACGGGCACACTTCGCTTCCGACATCCAACAGAAAGTTGACCCCGAGAATAGAACTTTCGTCGATCGTCACCGACTTTATTCAATGCAGTCGCGTACTCCCTCAGAACAGAACCACTGAACCCGCGAAGCCATCGTGTAGTCTGCTTGCAAGGCAAAACCGGCTGTGAAACTTCATTACGGGATTTTGTCATCGCTTTATGGTACTAAGACGATAGAAGAGTCTTCATGATTAGATATTGAGGAGACACAATGCTTACAAAAAAAGTATTTACTTTTTATCAGACAATTTCTAACCTCACGTCGAGCTCCACGTGTATTTGTCCATAACAACGGCCCTAGCAACGGCTTGTTTGGAGCAGAGCGCCATGCTAGTGACGTCATCCCTTACGGGGTCAATGGGAAGCAATATACCCGATAAATATTTCACTCTTCATTCACGAGGGCGTCAGATCACTTTCCAATTCCATGCATGGGCGTAACAGTTGAACTTCGGTCGAACCTTCGTCGAACTTGGCGTAAAAAGTTCGAAAAACTGCAACCTAGTGGAAATCGAACCCTGGCATGTTCGCGACATCAATACTTCGAACCAATCAAACCTAGGGTCTAAAGAAACATCCCTTGAGTAGGAAGAAGTCATCGCCTTCACAGAAAAACAAGGTCTGAAATAAAGTAATTTAATTTTCTAGAGACGTCTATTTTCAACGTTGTCAATGATGTGACGATAATTAACCCTTTGTTGAACAAGTGTTGCCTACAAACGACAAACCACAGAACATCTTTTTTTTTAATAGTTTCGGTTTTATCACGTCTTTCTATTTTTCTTTTTTCAATCAAGTAGTCTGGCAATGCGCGTTCAGCCATCTTTAAATCCTAAGTTATGCGGGAAAGCCACTCCTCGCGCGTGTGGAGCCTTGCTCCGTCGATTGCGGCCGGTCACGTGATTGTATTTGGCGAATAGCGGCACCGCGCGCTCTGCCGCGCATGTAAAACAGGAAAGGAGGAGTAGGCGAAACCAGGGGAACATATGCCGGGCCGCGTGCAACGTCGGCCAAGCGTCCGTATCGGTAATTCTCCTGCACTGCATAGGATTCTTTGCATCCTCACGTGATCGACCTCCGTGAATTGCGGCGTCGGCAGCACGCGGAAAACAGAACTCTGGCTCCCGTAGGGAGCCGATACAGAACTCTAGAAGATCGAAACTACAGCGCCATTTAGTGAAAAGATACGCAAATAGTTGACGAGAAAAAAGATGTTTGGCGCGCAAATACGCGGCAACCGAGAACGGCAAAACGGCGAAAAATATGAATATCTGTTTTTGTCTTGCCACTAATATTTCACGATAGGTCACCTTTTACTTGAGGCAATCGTATGCGCAGATATTATTAACATATTACAGGGGTGATCTAGGTGCGTCAGGCTGTTTAACATCTTACCGCCGTCGCGGTCTAACTAACGCTACGACTAAGTGCAGCGTTGCCCACAGATGGTGCATGATTTTTGTAAAATTTGCAGAGCAGACGCACTTACCATAGAGCTATGAAAAGTAAATCAACGCACTCTAAACGGCTTAGCTTCTATGGTAACGCAGCGACGCGCTACCGGTCTGCACAACAACACGGCGTCGCGTTTCATGCACGGGAGATCAAGAGATGGCTTGCAAGCTGAGTCGCGACGCCAACTGCCGCCAACGAACGAGCAGGCGACGCCGAGAGCCATCGTGCTCAGCCACGAACACAGGAACTGCAGTTCCTTGTTGTTACGCGCGCCTGTTTCTGTGACTGTCGCCGTCCTGCGGAACGCGAGCCGCTTTTGAGTCGAAAGGATCGTCTGCTAAAGTGCCGAAAGCTCTCGGTCGTACCATGTTGATGCTCGTTCGTATGGCGGCGTTCGTTGCGCCATCTCTGTCTCCCTTGACGCAAACGGCGCCGTGCTGTTTGAAGACCGATGGCGTCGTGCGTTTCCATAGGGAGCTAAGCCTGTCTTCTTATCTTTACTTTTTCCTCGAGAGTAAATTCGTATCTTTGCAAATTTTACGAAGAAAATCGCACCATCTGTGGGCAACGCTGCACAAAATCAGTAGCGCGATAGGTTTACGAACCACTGAATATTTCACGGGTCGACCTTTAAAGAGGCTGCAGTCTGAGCTGATGTTATCGACCTGTTATAGTGACCCATAGAGGTTACCTTCGGACTTTTGCCTGGTGTTGCTCACGGGCAACACAGCTATGCATTCCAAGTTTACCTCACGACTTTTTTAGCTCTGTTTTTTCATTCGATCATGTTAAACAATATTATCTTAAAAAAGATAATGTTTTAAGCATTTTTTTATATCTCGTCAATAAAAGGTTAAACACCCGAAAGCACCGTCATTGATGACCTCATCTTTAGGAGCCAATGATTGGTTCTAGCACTTTTCTGTATGCCTCCTCCTCCAAATCGTGGGGCGCTCTCTATCCCGCCATGAAAGGAACTTACCGCCAAGTGATAGCAGCGTCGCCCCGTGTTAATTTGCAGCACCTTTCCGGAGCCTTGAATCTACGGTGAGTTGCCACCGAAGTCACGGGTGTGGCGCTGCCTCTGAGAATTCCGTCGTGAGAGCCTCCAACCATGGAGAGCGGTTGGAACTTAATGACGGACATATCCTGCGCAGATGGGTTGCACGCGCGCATGCGCTCGTTTTCGAGTGGCGAGGAGGACGGCGGGTGGTGAGGCAACGGAGAGGCTGAGCTAAATTTGCAGGCGCTTGCAGACTATTGAGGCTTTCGCTCAAGTTTGTATCGCAAACGTATGAACTAAAGTGACTTTAATATGAACCAGTGACTGTGAATAAAAATCTCGACATGAGAAGTATTTTCCGGCTTTTATTTTTCAGAATGTTCTTCATTCGCTGACGTAGCAGCTAGCGCTAACCAAGTAAGATGAGATCAGTATCATTTTCATTATTTACGTCACCGGATGAAGCGGTTCCGCGTTTCAGCCAACTCCAATTTCCTGTGTTAAAGAGGTTAGCATCGGCTCTACCCCAAACTGTTTTTTGTAGCATAACGCTTGGGTGAACTGGCGTTGATTAAATACTGCCAGACAGACGTGGTCCGGCTTTTGCAACAATCGGAAGAATAACATTTTTCAACGCAGTCTGTTTGCTTTTTCTGCCTGCTTCGTGATCGTTTCCATTCCACAAGAGGTCGTGGGGTGTTGAAACAAATTTAGGTGTCTAACAGCGGCCGTTTTGAAAATACAAGCATCAGCAGTCATGATCGGGCGCGGCTATTTTCATGCTCCGACGTTTGTATTGCTCGCTTACGTGGGTGATTTTTGGCAACTTTTTACAACTAGGCATTTCATTTTATTACTCCAGCAATAGCGTAAACTGGTCCCGTCAGTTTTAATTTCAGCGACCGTAGTTGTGACCCCTTCTACAATCGCATTCCGTAATTGCACCATAAAAACCTTCGTCAAATTTTTCAGCGCTGTGCACCAGCCTTGACTATTGTTAAACAGCACTTGCCACACCGTCATTCTAGTCGATTCTAATAAACAAACACGCTCTTGGTCAGGCACTACACAGTACAAGCCATCTGTGTTGTCGTCTTCTTGGGACAAACTTTTCTCATTCACCGATCAGGGAAACACGCGTCGTCTAACACATGTTGCTGCTGTTTTTGCTCCCGAAAGCTGCCACACCGAGGCAACATTGTCGCTATTGCCTGTGTTGCGCTGATGCTTCTCCAGCGTGACAGGGTTGTCGGGTAATAGAGCGACCGAGAACCAAGCGGCCAACTGTTGATGAGCATGTTGTGTTGATGTCGCCGCCCTGTTTCTTCGATCTGACGCGTCCTTTAAGGTTACTGCACTCGACAGCAGGAAGAGAATATTGCTATTTGTCAATGAAGTCTAATTAATAAGCTTGATGACAGCTATCATAAAATATGTAATATATATTGCGGAAATACCTCACTGCCCGCCTTGTCTTGAGCACCAACTAGAAAATTTCTTCTTAATCATAAAAGTGAAGTGTTACGTGAAAACGTCCTGCTAATCTCCGTCTCGTCATAGCACGAACTAACCCCAAAGGCTACAATCGAGAGGTCCCTGCCCACAGTCGTACTTCGGTGGCACAGGCACTCGTGTAGCGGCGGGAGCAGCAGTCAAGACTACCCGCTCGCGAATGTAATCTAGCGGTTAGTCCATGTTAAATTGCGACAAAGTATTCGCAACTCCAGTGACCTGTATTCTTGACAGGTTTGGCGGCCAAAAACAGGACGTGCTG
This sequence comes from Ixodes ricinus, assembly GCA_037355805.1. Taxonomy (NCBI): domain Eukaryota; kingdom Metazoa; phylum Arthropoda; class Arachnida; order Ixodida; family Ixodidae; genus Ixodes; species Ixodes ricinus. The sequence continues at coordinate 114,107 of JAZHYW010007488.1, forward strand.
TGCCAAGTGCCAGCTCAAATCACAACGCTCGGGTTTAAAGGGGCGGAACAAAGTTATTCAGTTGCAAGGTTTTTCACTGTACACGAGCTAACTGGCACTAGTGGGACCCAGGTATGCTCGCACGCAACGCCATTGACCAAGTAAACTTTTTATCGCCGTGAAATTTCAAGGATAAGAGCGAACGTTTTCTTTCAATCTCTCCTTCACAAAACTTGAAGACGCAGTTCGAAGGTCGCAGTGTCCCCCAGTGACTACGGTATAGTTGAATGCGGCTCATACATTGGACCCGAGCATTGCATGACCACTGGGTTGGGGCTGGCGATTATCAATAGTTCGACAAGCATCCGGGTAGTGGTTCGTGCCCAATCGCTTCAATGCCGATAATAGCTGAACGCTAACAATGTCCGGAATGCAGCGCGTGACCTGTGCTTTGTCAACCCCAGCGTGTGGCTGTGATAAACCTTGGCGGCGTATTTAAGTTGCTCCAGATCACGTCGACGGTTCTTCTGACTGCAAAAAACACTGCTCTTCTTTTTTTGTCGACTACCAGTGCGCAAGGATAAAACCTAACTCGTATGTCATAGGTTACAAACGTCAGGTATTCATTCCAAGTGGTATGGACGCAAAGTACAAAAATCGTTGCACCGCTCCTTTAAGCAGGCGAGCATTGACTTCGAAACGGTTCTTACTGTCCTCGCAATGATTAACGTTGATAAACGCACGACTTATGATTCACACAGTTGCGTAGGTTGCATTCAGAACAACCTAGGCGGTACGCTGATACAATAGTAACGACAGAGTCACCGGGAGAAATTTTCGCCCTGCGCAACGTGAGAAGCAATGCAAGGCGCACCTAATTCGTTAAGCTATTACGAGTCACAGTTTTTCCCGCGGAACTGTCGTTGCTGCCGTTTTCGTTGCTGCGGACATAACCAAGGCAACTTCCCTCGCTTTACTTCGATGGCAATCGTGCCAACCGCCGACAACATGCGGTCAGAGAAGCCACAGGAGGCGAGCAGAAATCTCAAAAGAACCCGTTAAAACCTGTTCAGTGTTTTCCCGCTAGAGGCCGTCCGTTTTGTTGGAGTCGCGAATAGAGGCTGATTCACGGATTTGCGTCTGGTGCTTCCACAGCAACCAAAACTACAGCAACGACCGGGACGCTGGCACAACCGCGACTCATGATAGCTTCTCAAAGCTTGCTTTTAACGTTCCGTCTGTAATTTGACGTTGCTGTCGCTTCTGTTGTTCTGAAAACGATAAAAGCAACTGCCTGAACCAGGCTTAGGGCTCCTTGATGAAACCGTACTCAGTCGAGATACAAGATTACGGAAACCGGTGGCTCTACGCACGAGCAGTGATGTGGCGTTCGTGACTAATATAGTTACAAGTGAAAACAAGCGGAAAAAAATGCGCAATTGTGCACGCATCCAAGCCTCCGTGATGAAACCGGACGACACGTGACGAACGAACGTCCGTTTTTGTCGGCGGAAAGTAACACGGTGGCCACACGTCTCCGCCAACGCGACCACAGTGATCATCCTTCAAACTGCTACGTCCATTGTTTCCAGACAACAAGAGAAAAAAAGAGAAGAAAATGACGAGAAACAAAACGACTCCTGAGAACGGGACAAATTGCGTACGTGTACGGCCTTTAATTTCACCGGATTCGGTTTCGCCGCGTGTACGGGTCGACAGGAAGGCTAACCAAGGACGTACCGAGATGAACACACGGGTGCATCTCACATCTCGCATTTCTCTCCAACAAACGTGGACAGCTTTTGAACATGTCTTTTAGCATAAAAACGGCGCCCAGTCGCCAATGCGTGGAACTTTTTTGAGGGTCAGAATAGCGTACTTTGAAAAAGCCAACCACGAGCAAGAAAATTTACACTACAGGTGGTATCCACTTGAAGCCATACATGAGTGCACTGTTCACAGTGCATGCTCAGAACTAGGCTCATACTTATGGCTTACCAAGTCCGGCAACCTTGATGGTATGAAATGCACGTTGCAAAAACACTGTGAAAGTTCGCCGTCAGCAGACGCTGAGCAGCTACGCACTCAGCTATGGCCTCATGTGAATTGACGATTTTGATAGCGCGTTTTTGAACCTGCTTTCACGGCTTCCTCTTTTGACCGCCAAGCCCTGTAAAAAGTTAATTTGCGCAATTTTTGTTTTAGAGGCGGGGGGGGGGGGGAGGGAGGGGGTGAAGAGATATGCGGAAGTTAGGAGATGTGTGGGTCTCCATTGATGGGACGAGTCGCTAACTGGATTTTGAGAAGAAGAGGATGAAAAGAACAAGAAATACGAAGGAAAAAAAACTGGCTTGTTTGAGCTGGTTCAGTTCTCGTCAGATAAGTGATGAAAAGATACCCGTCGAACCAAGTAGGTTTCGTGATCCAAGTCCTGTATCTGTTTGCGAGCCCTGTATCACGAAGAAAGCGCAGAAGAGCGCGGAAAGCTTTCTCGACTGTTCACTCGGCACCTTCAGGGTTTAAAAGTTTAATGAGTGTTGCATGTGGCAATCCACCGAGCGCGCAGCTCTTCAAAATACACTTTCTCGGCTCTTCGTGTGTTTGACAAAACAAAAGTGCGTGTGACGAATCTTCGAGGTTACCGCATGTAGGGCAGTTAGGATCCGCTTTGCGAAGCATCATGTGGAGTCGCTCCGCGGTGTACGGGCAACCAGCCCGAAGTCTGTGTGAGTTGGCTTGCTTCCGCCCCTGTGAGTTTGCGGGAAATAACGGGGGCAGGCCTGCCAGCCGCAACTCTGGGATGTGGATGATGTTCGATGATGACGTCGCGGATGAACCCATGAACAGTTGAAACAATCCAACAGGAAGGCTCACATCGGATCGTGTGTGCCCTCGCAGTTAGCAGGTCTGCATGCTCGTTTCCTGGAATTCCCACATGAGGCGGGGTCCACTGTAGTGCCAGGCGTCATCCCATGTCTTCCGCTGCGGCGGCCTCTAACGCTACTCTCACCAGCAAGGCATTCGCGTAATGAAGTCGTTGGAGCTGCTGAAGAGCTCCTCTGGAGTCTGCCAGCACAACAGCTTTTGTTGGTGGCGAGATATTTTTAATGGACACAAGCTCGGCCCTGGTTGATGACAATACTAAATTCAGCCTGCCGAAAACATCGTAGTTCAATTCGGAAATGGTGATTCCCACGATGGTACTCTTTTGGTATCTTGTCTGGCGTCCCAGGAGAGTTAAGGCGCGCGAGGAAATGGGTGCGAACTGTATTCACAGAGGAAGACTGCTCAGGCGAGCGATGTTATGTAGTGCTCTTTCTTCTATTCTCAACTACAGTGGACAATCTTTCGATGTAATGAGACTCGCAACGTTCTCTGCCGCATTGGGAAGTCATACGCCGATCCGTAGCGCTGATCGGTGAAAGACGTCAATATCTCGGATCTGTGCCCTTCCAACTGCTAGGAATGGCAGCGAGTAGAGCAACGTTGAAATGATGAGGCTCTTGCACAACTGAAGGAGCGCGTGTTGGGCAGAATCCCAGGAGGACCTCCAAGCTGCCGTATGACCCGTATCAGATCCCGACATCGTTGAAGTGTTCTGCGTACTTCTTGTCTCCATATCACCCTGTCGTCAATAATCATGCCGAGATACCTATGGCTTCTGACCCTGCTTACTGGCCTTCCAGATATTTTTAATTGTAAGGCATTCGTTGGTGCTCGGCCATGCTGCTCGATAGAGGACAGAGGCACTAATTACACAAAGTAAAGAGGAGTTGCCAATTGTCACTTAGGCCGAATTAAAGTCAAATTAATTGAGAGTAACTCAAAGTAATCAAAAGAGTAATCATAATGTCAATAATCATCACATAAAAATTCAATTCGTTGAAGGTTAGCTAAAAGTAATGAATAGTCATCACAATGACATTTAATTCGAATTTATGGCCAATGAGTCAATAGTAACCCGAAGTAATCAAAAGAGGAATAATAATGTCCACTGAGTTCATTATATATCAATTGGAGGAATAATAACACAAAGTAATCAACAGAGTAATCATAAATTGCAATTGTACTTGTATCATCTAAACTGTAACAATTTTAAGTCAAGTAATAAGAAAGGTTAAACAAAAGTCCATTCAGCTAAAATAAATTCAAGCGCGCCACAATAACTCAATATTACAAAAAGAGTAATCAACATATCCACTAAGCCTCGTCAATAGTGGGACTAGTAACTCCAAGTAATCATAATAGGGATCAAATGATCAGATGTCCCCCGAAAAATCTAATTGTGTAAACAATTATTCTAAGTCACCAAATGTGTAAGCAAAGACCACCACCGAAGACAATAAGTGCATGCACTTTGTGGATTAAATTGACTGACCCCGGGGATGAAATTGGGTAGCGCAGGGATTAAATTATGTGGCGCTTGGATTAAATTGGCCGTCGCTCGGATTAAAATGAGCGGGAAAACCTGTAGAACCACTAGGAAAACGGACAAGCCATGTACAAATATACGAAAGACAAAGATCAAGTAAGACAACGCCGTGTAGGCTCTCCGTCGCCTTCCATTGTGTTTTTCTTCTCCCGGGCAGGAGAAAGCTCTTCGTGCTTAATTGTTTTTGTATTTTACACCGCTTTACCCTTTCTTACTTCTTCGACGTCTCCCGCCACCTGCACAGACGCCAAACGCGGGTCCGCACCCTTTCCATTCGGGTGTTCACAACTCGCGTAACAGACGATGTAGTTTCGCGCGAAGTGGTTGACTTCTCTTTGTCTTTGATGTGCGCTACTGTATTCTAGCACGCTCTTGAGGCACGGCTGAAAAGCTCCCGGCGTGAGGCTAAGAGCATCGTCTTCAGTCAATGAAAAAGGGTATGGACGATACTTCTTTTGGTTTACTTGCCTGGGCATGGTGGTCGAGTCCACTCCTCACTTTAAAGTAGAAGGGGGGGTTAGGCCTTCTAAGGAAAGCTGACAGAGAGGGAGAGAGAGAACGCGTAAAATTGATGTGATCCTGTATTGCTTTATGAGACCGGTGGCCACCGCTTCTCTCGCTCTCTATGCCCTCCCCTCCCCTGGCCTCCACGAATATTGGTATGAAAGTGAGAGCAGATGAACAATCGATAACCCGTAAACGCCACTTTTGCTCTGACTGATCGAGTTTTCGGCCATGTAGTGCCCGTCGTCTCCATGGCCATCACCTAATGAGATGTTCAAAATTCAGGGCATTAAGGAGAACGGAAACCTAGAGTTTCAATGCATACTTTGCTTGCCAAACAAAAATACACATTGTCATCAGCAAGAACAACAAACTCTAATCTACGGAAACACATCAAGGCAAAACTGGGACACCTGCATTCCGCATTGGCTATACATTGTAACGTTAGAACCGATTTTTTCTTTTCTTATGGCGAAACACCCGAGATCTTTCGTAGATCGCTTCTTTAGCTCCGAATCTCGTAGCGGAAATAGATGTTGCTACTCCGCATGCGCACCGCTAGCTTTGTCTGCACAATTCCAGAGATCATTTCGGGAGGCCGTAAGCCATGGCGGGATGTCGGGTGTGGTTGCAGGTTTCGGTGCCTTGTCAGCTTACAGGTGAACGGAGTGCACCTACACCCTCTCTCTTCAATACAATATTTTATTTTTACAAGAACTGCCATAATAGGTGCGTATGAGAAATGAGAAGTAGTGTTGCAGAACATTTTTGAAAAATATCAGAATTGTTTCTGTTGTCTTCTGGATAAGTGTACAGGAAAGGTAACGTGAAAGTAATTTGTAACGGAACCAGTAAAGTAATTTGTTACTTTTCAGTGAAAGTAATTTGTAACGGTGACCCATTACATTTGAGGCTCGGTAATTTGTAATTGTAATCCACTACATTTTTGAAGTAACGAGCACTAGTCTGTTTTTGTGTTGAGTTCGGATCTGATCTCTGATGCCGAGTGCCAACCGGCAACAAACGTGGTTCTGTATTTCTGCGTGTCAGCAACATAGCAGCAACATCGCGATGGCAGTGTTGTGAGTTGCGAACGAAGACTAGAATTGTCGCCGATGTGACCGTGTGTTCGCGTATCAGTGGTGTAACAGCAAGATAAGATGACGTGAACTGTCGGGCATTGATGCCGGGCCCGTGATCGGAGGGGACGGGGTGTCGTAGGTTGACATTCTGCTTAAGAATTTAAGACATCTTGGGGTATTGCGGTGCAGTCAATCGACCTGCGGACAGCCATGTTGGAACGCTGGTCTGAACCAGCTCCTATCCTGCAGTGGCCAAAAGTGACTGTCGTTTGCGATATACTGTTGTCCCCTCCCCGAAAGCGATTGCGCGCTGGGGAAAGAGATGAACAGTCTTGAAATATCACGGAAAGTACGTATATTTACAGTTAGGAATTTTATCCTTAAAGGAGGATGGTAAAATCGTCAAAGAAAGCTACCTTTTATTTTGCTGTTTAAATATACTAAGGTTCCGGGAGAAACTTCTATCCAAGTGGCGCGCTGGGATGAGCGCTAGAAGTCTTCGAGCTCACCACGGCGTAGCGCCATACACTTAACGCCTGCCGGGAGTTGCAGCTTTGACTGCATTTATGTTGATCGAACAGTGATGTTTCTGCCCACAAAGCATCGCTTCCAGCTGAGTGAACACACCCTCTACAGAGATTAAGTCAAGGTGACAATTGAAGCCCCACGTGAACAGAACACATAGAAAAACAAATACTAGGGTAGAAACTCGTACTATTTGAACGTGTTGCCCTACTGAAAAAATTTATATGAATCTATATAAGAACTGATATGAAATAACCAAAAACTGATATGTGGCATATGAAACTGTTATGAAATATTCAAAAACTGATATGCGAGATATGAAACTGATATGAAGTAACCAAAAACTGATATGTGGCATATAAGACCTGTTATGCAACATATACCAACTGATATGAATGTCTCCAATAAACATATCAGAAATAATTTCATATAATGTTTTTCAGAATACGACTTGCCGCAGTGGAGCGGCTTGGTTTACTGGCTTTCAACTAATTACGGCATGAGCGTTTGCTTTTTATTAAGAGGTTCGTCCCCTGAGCAGTTCAAAATACTCTCAGAGGTATGACATTACTGAAAAAAATCCACCATGCTGAGAATTTTATTTATTGCTTAGGTGGTCACCGAAAAACTCCGTACTTACAAAACGACCTGTATAAAAGGCGGAAACGCAGAGCTCAGAAGTAGTTATGTGGTGTGCTGTTGTATTCACGTTTGTTGTGCCGTGTATCTGTATGCGCTCAATGTAAATATTCAGCTGATGCTAGTGGTATGCGTAATGTATCTAGATGGTGGTGTGAGTAAATAAAAATATTTTTGTAGCATATTAATGGGGTGGTACCTAGCGCCACCTAGCCTAGTGTAACTGATATGCGGCATACGAAACTGATATGAAATAATAAGTTCTGAGATGAAAAAATTGTCCAATAAACATATCAGAAATAAATTCATATAATTTTTTTCAGTAGGGTGGTGCTCTTAAACATTAAGAAAGTGGAGACATATAAGGGACGATACAGACAGGACAATCTTTCATCGTCCTGTCTGTATCGTCCCTTATGTGTCTCCACTTTCTAAAGGATAGAACAGCTGGCTACGACATGCTGTGCAGGGAAGCAAACACATGGCTTGGAACCGCAGTGGAGCGGCTTGTTTTACTGTTTTTCAAATATAATTATGGCATAAGCGTTTACTTTTTACTAGGAGATTCATCCCCTGAGCCGTTCAAAATACTTTCAAAGGTATGACATTACAAAAAAAAAGAATTAACATTCTGGGAATATTATTTATTGCTTAGGTCCAGTGCATGGTTCTCAACAATCGATGTTTCGCGGACCCCCTGTGGATCGGCGGAGATGATGGAGGACCTCGTTCGTGGTGACGGGTGGGGAAGGTCTAGGTCAAATATAATAATGATACAATAAATAGATTTAACTAAGGGCTTGTGTGAATTAGACTTCTCTTATAAACATACACCTTCATTCTTGGATGGCGCTCATGAATGAAGGACCTGTCCGGCTGTTTTTCCGCTCCGATATCTCGGCAGCGATTCATTGTGTGCTCGGGCGCGTGTAATCGCAGCTTTCACTGCGAGTGTGTTAATGTTCGTGAAGCTGATTACGACCTTCTGGTGAAAAAGGGTGTTAGCGCTGTTTAAATGCGATGCGTGCACGAAGCGTCGATCCTCGGAGACACTACTGGAGAGTCCGGAAACGTCATCTTCGGTCCAGGTTAGTGACGAGCTGTCGGGGCATGTGACGACGGAGGACTCCAGTCTTCACAAGTTGGTGCAGGAGCTCTGCAACAAAATTGACGGTTTGTCCGAAGAAGTGCACGCGCAACGAAATTACAACGAATATTCGCAAAGAACAGCGACCTTTTCCGCAAATGTCTGAATGCCGACGTCCAGAGTTCTGCACATCAGGTTGCTTCAGCACCTACCTGCTTCGAGATGCTTCAGCCCGCTCCGACTGTCCTACATGCGGCCACAAGTTGGCCAACTGTTTCCGAAGCTTCTGAGCACACCCCGAAAAGAGAGTATCACCAGGGTCTACCACCCACTCGAGTAGCAAGGCCACTCCAAAACGGTGACCTGCGTCAACGTCAGCTATAGTGTGCGGCGTAGGTCGGCTGGTGCCGACGCAACCGGACACCTGACAGCGAGCTCGGATCATCGAGAGGCAGCTGGCGCAGAGTGCTCCACGAGGGCGGCCAGTGCTGTCGTCGACGAGGAAGGCTTCCAGCAAGTCCCACCACGTCAACGTGTGAAGATCACCGTGGGCTCCGACAAAACCAGTAAGTTGCGTGCCGTGGCGAAGCATCCAAGAGAGAAGGCTCTCTTCATTTCACGATTACATCCTGGGACAACATGCGACGAACTTTCGGAAACGGTGTCCTGTGCGCTAGGCAGTCAGCGCTTTACTTGCACGAAGCTGTCTTCTAGGTTTAACACCTACGCTTCTTTCCACATCTCGGTAAACGAGGAAGACTTTGATAAGCTAGTGTGTCCTGATTTGTGGCCGGACGGTGGCCTTTTTCGGCCCTTTTTGGGACGCCTCAGGCTCGATGACAACGGAAGTGCTGGGAACACCGCAATAAGCCATAGCCCTGACCAGAGTCGCCCTTTAGACTGATGAATATTAATGCGAGAAGCGTCGTCAACAAACCGGAAAAGCTTGAAAGTGTACTCCTGACTTAAGACCTCGATATAATAATAATTACTGAAACTTGGTGGAACAAAGAAATACCGAATAGTGAAGTTTTCATAGATGGGTTCAATGTGTTTCGGCGAGATCGTGGCTCTAGGGGGAAAGGGTCGCACTCCTCGTAAACGACATTTTTGAGTGTTCAGTTATCGAACAGAACTCTGATTGTAAAATGGTCTGGGTGTCCGTCCGTTGGGGTTGTCACTCAATGCTTATAAGGGCACTGTACATGTGCCCGCAAGCTGGTATAGAAGTGCTCACAAAATTATCTGAATTTTTGTCAATCAACGTAATTAAATTTTCACATGTTATACTGGCTGGAGATTTCAACTTGCCAGATATTGACTGGGACAACATGATTCCTATAGGAAGCTGTGCACACTCAAGCCTACTTGTAGATATCGCTTTTAGCAATAACTTAAGCCAGGTAGTGAGACGCCCCACGCGCGTGTCTAGTGTGCGTGATTTATTGCTAGACCTTGTGTTCTTATCAGAGGCCATTGCAAGAAATATTAATATATCAAACGTAGGGGGCGTATCTGACCATGCTATAGTTGTTTGTGATTTATCTTTCCGGCAAAATACGAGCGGTAGTAAAGAGCTGAAACGGTTCCCGGATTTCACTAGGGCGTATGATGTTGGCATATCCTCGATATGTTGGAAGAGGCATTTGAAGAATTTTCTGAGATAAGCAATCAGAATGGTGTATGTGTTGATAAGTTATGGATTTTTTTAAAGAATGTTGTCTTATCGTGTATTGACCCATTTGTTCCGGAGCGTTCAAGAAATAAGAAGCAGAGTCCTTGGATTACACGAGATATTTTACACCTGAAACGTAAAATGACGATACGTAAAAGTTGGTTGGTACCTTTCAATACGGTGTGTATTGAAAGGTACCAACCAACTTTAAAAAGTACGCTTCCTTCCCTTTGCCAACAACTACGGGTACTCGTGCGCACATCTAGGTATCATTTTTACAACGTCAAAATGGCAAACTTCCTCAGGGAAAACCCCAGAAAATTTTACGCACATTTGACTAAAACAACATTTAGCTATCAAGGAACTTGGCCACAACGGGCACACGTTCACCGATGAACCGAGTATAGAAAGCGAGATTAACCGTTTTTTTCCCTACTATTTATACCATGGATAATTCTATAGTGCCACCATTTACCCATGACTATCGTAAAATTGGCGACTTAGTAGTGTCAGTAAGTGGTATTTTCGATAGCCTTCTCCGACTGGACGTTAAAAAGTCATACGGCCCGGACCGGATTCCGTTCCATTCCGCATACAGGTATGCGGAATGGAGTGCGAAGTATCTTTATGAAATATACTTTTGCAGCTTAAAAAGTGGCGAAGTGCCAAATGACTAGAATGTAGCGAAAGTTGTGCCAATTCATAAAAGTGTAGATAAAAAGTGCGTTTCGAATTACAGACCTGTCTCGCTGCTGAGCACATGTAGCAAAGTTCTTGAACCTTTTCTCTTTAAACACATTGTAACTTTTTTAGAATCCGCAGAATTTTCGGTAAAAGACCAACATGGGTTCCGACGTGGTTACTCAACAGTTACTCAGCTTCTCCACACATGTCCATGAATTTGCTGCTACAGTGGATAACGATGGCCAAGTGGATTCTATCTTCTTAGATTTCGCGAAAGCTTTCGACAGGGTGTCGCATCGGAAACTACTGTTCAAACTTAAGCAGATACTAGATAACGATTACCTTTTACATTGGGTTGATTCCTATCTTACGAACCGTCGACAGTACGTGACTGTTGGGAAAGCGGAGTCCCTGGATTTGCCAGTCATGTCAGGAGTACCCCAGGGCTCGGTGCTCGGTCCTTTGTTTTTTTTTGTGTGTTTATAAATGACCTTCGTGTAGATAAGCCCGGGATTCAGTGCCGTCTTTTCGCCGACGACTGTGTTTTGTTTGCCAAAGTGTCATGCACTTTCGATCAATTATGTTTGGACAGTAGCCTACAATCTGTGTTTTCCTGGTGTCAAGCATGGCAGATAGATTTGAACGTAAAAAAATGCGTGGAAATGACAGTAACACTAAAGAAGTCTCCAATTTTGTTTTGCTATTCTATCAACTCAGTTCCGTTAGAAAATGTCACTTCTTATAAATATTTGGGCATTACCATCACATCTACTTTAAGATGGTCTGTTCACTTAGAGAACATTATCGCAAAAGCGTCTCGTAAACTGTGGAGTCGTCGAAGGACTATGCGACATTGTACCCCGGAAACTAAGCTTGCTGCGTACACTACTTTGATTCGTCCATTATTGGAATACGCGGACATTTTATGGGACCCGTATTCACAGTCATTGATTGACAAACTTGAGGGAGTGCAAAAAAAGGCGCTTGGGATTTATATATAACGCATACGGCATGCACACGTCTGTGTCATCCCTTTATGCGTTATCCGGATTAACCCAGTTATCGACCCGCAGAAAAGTGAAGCGTCTGAATTTTTTGTATGAATTAATACACGATAAGATTGGAATGAAGTTCGAAGACTATCTAGTGTACAATCTCAGTCGAGTCACACGGCAGAAGAATGAAAATCTTCTTTGAGAGTTTCAATGTAGAAAATACATTTTTAACTACTCTGTTCTTTCCGAGAACTGTCCGAGACTGGAATGGCCTGCCTCACAACATTAGAGGCAGTGCTACCTTCGACTCGTTTGTCAGCGCCTTAGATGGAGTTTTAAATCCATTTGACTAATCATTTGCCAAGTGTTACCTCTGTTTATTGGGAAGCGTTTGTACTATATGCCTTTTACTTTTTCTCAACTATGTTTTTGAAGCCATGTAAAACTAGAGGTATGCTGTTGTATATGTCACATATGTACTCACATGCCTTGGCCCACAAATGTAGGCCGGCATTAATATTCAAATAAAATATACACGATAAAACGTGCCCGAAAAAGGAAAAAATACTTTTTGATCTGAAAAACGAAAACTTTTATTGCCGGCCTTGACTGACTTCGCGGACCCTTAGAATGCCTTCGCGGACCCCAAAGGGACCGCTGACCCCCATTTGAAAACCGCCTTGAGTGATCACCGAGAAAATCCGTGCCGTCGGAACGACGAGTCTAAAAGGCGGAAACGTAGAGCTTCGAAGTAGTAATGGGGTTAGTGTTATGTCATAGCCTCCTCTATACGGAGAAAGCCTGGCACGTCGCGAAAAAAAGTGGCCGCCGAAAGTAGGAGAGGAGGGGCGGGGAATCGGGAGCGGAGGGAAGCTAGATTGGTAGCGCCACACAAGAGCTGAGCGACCAAACGCAGAAACAGTCTTTTTGTTTTTTTCCTCTTTTTTGTTTTTTTCGGAATCGCGGAGAAGAGAAAGTCAACGTCAGCCCTTCCCTTTCGCCATCCCTGCGTCCGCATCTCCGCAGCGGTCGGTCGTCGCTTTCGTTTGCGTTGGAGGTTGTGCGACGAACTGCCCGGAAAGGTCGGTATCTGGTGCTTGGAGCGTTCGGCGATTTATGGGCCATATACTTCGTTTCACCTAGGTTTGAACGAAGTCAAAGATATACTTCGTTTGATCTTACGTGCGAGCGAAGGCAGTGCTAGGCGTGCGAGCCGAGCACTCATACCTTCGGTGCTTTGCACGCGCGCTTATCCAGTTAATGATTTTCCTCGGGGTATCCTCTCGTGCTTATAGCTTCGCCTTCGCTCCCACATAGGACTAAACGAATATAGAAGCGCGAGACCGACGCTGTGCATTGCTGCTTTGCTCGAGCGTGCGTGCGATGCAGTAGCGCAAAAAGCGCTGAGCTCGCGCTTCTAGCTTTGGTTTCGCTCGCACATGAGGTGAAACCAAGTAATATGATACGCAACTTTAGCTTCCGTGAGAAACGAGAGCAACTCGCGTTTTACTGCTAAGGACGAAAAAGTAAAACGTGAAGGACACGGACAGACATGCACACAGTGTAGATGTCTGCACCTGTCATTTACGTGTTCACTTTGTAATTAGCATACCTTATCAGTCTTCGTCGCTTACTCAACGGAGGCTCGAGCGGTAGTAGCGTCCACAATAAACATTTTACTATCTTTACGAACGGTTTACATTGTTGCGCCTGTAGTCGAGTTGAAGCTCATGCACGCGACGTTCCAAATGTGGCTAATCGGACACTCCCACTGAAATGACGGTCCTCGGCACCTGGGCGTCGAAACTTCTCAGTCAAAACTGTTTGGTTCTCTTCCGTAGCACGACACGATGGTCCGACGACGGCGCACTCCGCTGGCACACCGACAACTCTGCCGACGCCGCCGGCATCGTGCATTGTTGCCAGCGCCCTTTCGAATCGCCGCCGTCGCCGCAGCCGTTTCTCCCGGAGTACGAAAACGACGGTGACGAAAACACAAAAACAAACATGGTTCGGGGAGCGGCCGCTCATGGCCCAAGCGCTCGCAGTCTTACTCTGCCCTTTCTGCTCTGCGCTACCATATTGGTCACCGCTTCGCGCGCTTCTCCTCTCCTTTTTTCTGCGGCCGCTCGCCCTATGGCTTCGCCGTCGATGTGCCGAGGCTTTCTCCGTATAGAGGAGGCTATGGTTATGTGTTAGTGACGTTTGTATGTGCCGTGTATGTGTATGAGCTCGTATATGTTCAGCTGATGCGTGTAGGCGTGATAATAAAGGTTATAACGGTACCCGATGCGCAATGGTGGTGTAAGCAAATATAATATTTTTGTAGCAGATGAGTTGGACTGTATTTAGCGCCACCTAGGCTAGCCAATTGCAACTACTCTGCTTGATCCTGCCATCTCGTGGCGAGAGATTTAACCTTATTTCACGCTTCGCAGTACCGTGACACAATGAGCGAAGTAGGCTGCTTATAATTCGCTCTTTCGAGGACGGCTTTTGGTTTCGCGAATAGTTTACCCCTCCTCCGTGATGTGCGGTGTTAACGAAGGAATTGTGGCTCGAGGAATAGCAAAGGTAAGACGTAAAGTGCGCGAAATAACTGGGTATCAGTTGTCTCCGTTTAACATCGCAGTGCTGACGACGAGAAGGCTGAGCTACTGCTTTCAGAACGGAAGTTGCTTTACTTGGGGGTGGGAGCTGTCTTTGGAAATAAATGCAGTTCGCGGAAAGCTCGTGTTAGGCTTTTATTTGGTGCTGTTCTCGCCCCGTACAATACATATATTTTCCTCGTTAAGCCTTATTGAGCTCGATTTCATCGACTCGGGGCCGCCATATCAAGATGCAGACAACGGAGGAACTTTGCTCCCATGCTTTCAGGGGCGAATGTTTCTCCCTTTTTGAAGGAACATAGGTTACGAAGCGTTCCTCTCTTTAGGGGGCCAGTGTAGAGCATAGCGGGAGTTAGACGGGTATTTGGGAAGGGTATTTGTATGGATCTTTGCAAGGATGTGGGTTTGCGGCGCCACATAGAAGTTAGGGTGGGGCCGAGGAAGGTGTTGCTGAAAGCTACGGAGCTGCCTGTAGTAAGATTTGATTGAGTGTTTGTAGATTAAAGCCTCACCGCTGGTCAGGGGGCTAGGCCAGGAGATCAGAGGTGGCCGGATAAGCACTTCGCGGGAGAGTTGGTGGGCCAGCTCATTTCCTGCAATCGCTGCATAATCTGGAACCCACCCAATGGTGACCAAGGATGGTTTAAGTGTGTATAGAGCCGCCTCGATGTCTGCTCGAAGATCTCGGGGGATTTGGCCTTGCTGCAAGGCGCGAATGACAGCCTGTGAGTCCGTTTAGATCGTATAATCTGAAGTGCGAGACAGTTGGACAAAATCTTGGATAGCATGTATGATGGGAACTAATGCCAGCATGATATTGAAGGGGGCTGATGTAAACTTTTGGGGGTTGAAGATTCTGGTGTATAGATTGCACATGGCGCAGCTCCAGTGGCTCCTGTGTCAGAGGCGGACGCGTCAGCATAAGCTACGATTTGTGTGTAAATGGGTGAGTTGTGATGGCAAGCTTGCGCCCTGCTGCCCGGGGACATGCGGTGAGGCTCAGGGGAAATCGCAGGTTTGGGAGGTTGGGTACATATATGTAAGGGAAGGTTAATGGCAGAAAGTCCTGCCTGCTCCTAGATCCATCTACCTTGCGGTGTTCCCGAGAGTCGGGTTATCTGTCGATCCCGATGCAGGGCGAGAAAAGAAGTGAGGGGGAAAAATAGTTCCGGTTCGTGGTGTTTCTGTTTGGAGGTGAAGATAGGAAGGTTCAGGAAGGCCTTGTATAGAGTGTTCAATGCTGAGGAGAGTTCGGGGAGCTGTTTTTGTGTGAGTGTAAAATACGCTATTAATAAGATAATGTTATTGAGAGCTAATCCGTGAACTAGACGGCTCGATTGCTTTTCATGGAGGCCCGCGTGCTTCTTGACCACTCTGCGTTCCAGGCAAGTAACCGAGCGGCATGTGTTTATGGCTGAACTGACGTTGGCCTGGTAAGTCCTCTCCTGTAAATGTATGCCTAGAATATTACATCAGGAGACTCTTGGGTGGAGTGTTGGCCGATGTGTAGAGGTATATGGTGACTAACGAAGCGCTGATACTGGGTACGTTCCAGAAGAAGCACTTCTGATCTGTTTGGGGCAGGTTGAAGGCCTTCTTGCGAAAGGTATTCAGTTATGATGTACAGCCCCTTTTTGCGCTGGACATCACAGGGTAGGGGAAAGCACCGCCCCTAGTGGGGTGCTGCGTGTGAGCGTGATCGACGGGGACGTCTCACCAGCTCTACGAAAGCTGGTTGTGCTGTTTTTGAGAAACTTGAGCATGCATGTCTACTGTCTGTGTCCGCAGCTTGTTTCTCAAACTGAGGCGAGGATGTCATCGTGGCCGACCTAATTGAATGCTTTACGAGCGTCATTAGTGAGGAGGACATGCACTTGAGCAGAGGTTGGGGATAGAAATGTAGGCTGAAGGAGGAGAAATAGGTCTTGGGTAAGTACGTGGAGGCGGAGCCCGATTTGTGTAAGTGGAAAGAACGCGATGGCTGCCAGATGGTCCTGATTGTCCATCCGCTTTATCGGCTTTCTCACGCAATATGTGGGGGATATTGAACGAAGGTTTGTGAGTGAGGAGGGTTCGCCCGGTTTAGGTATCATGGGGATAGTAGGATTTCCGCTTTTGTTGTAATGTGTACTCCGTCCAGTGCGTGTTGATGTGAGTTAGATATTGTTCTTTTTCCACGTCTGGGAGGTTCTGAACTGACGTATACGTGACGCCATCTTCTCCAGGAGCTCATTTCGCATGGTATGTGTTCGGGCCCAGTCGAGTTCTGTTAAAGTGAGGGTGCGGTCTAAGTTGGAATTATTGGTTCCTGTTTAGGGTGGGTAGTTTGACGCAAGTGTTGTCGGGGTGTACAAGTTTTATAGTGTCCGAATCAGCTGCGTGGAGCACTGAAGAGAGATATATAGCTATCGTGGGTATGGCAAATTGGGGGGGGGGGTGGCTATCAGGAATCGTAGAAGGATCCATGTGGACTTTTGGTGGAGGGTGCTGTTGATTTTGTCGCACACGCTATTACAGTTCGAGATATTTAAGACGGTACCGTGCTTACTGATGTCCGTCTTCTGGGAACACGTGTTCCCCGCTCTCTCTTTAGGCCTAGCACATGCAGATCTTGGGGACTGCTATGGCGGCTGCCCCTCCCGGATGCGAGGTGAGGTCGCATTCCTCTAAAAGGCGTTGTCTCCCTCGCCATTTTGGGTGAAAATGCCACTGGCACATCCATGGTAGTGATCATCGGCGCCACCCACCTCTGGGCTAAACAACACCACCTACCCCGGGCACGTCCATTTCGCGCAGGCTATATAGGCCTGCGGGAAATATATCTAAGCAAGAATAACAGTCGAAAAAAAACGAAGGACTTGTTCAAGGAGCGCTAACATCCCGATGACGCTATTATTGAATATTTGCAAAATTTATATGCCACTAAGTTTACCCCCTCTACGAGCGGTTAAAACGCGCAAAGCAGTAACAAATAGGCGCACTATAAGAGGGGTTTATCTTTTTAATAGTGCGCTCAATTTATTGGACGATAAGAGTTTTATGGCTTTTTCCCATTTTAAACGTTTGCGAGTATGATAGTTTTGAACGCTAGAACAAACTTACCTTTGTACCCGTACATGGCAAGCAGATTGAGTATAAGGAATGTTATTTTTTGCAAATCCCACCCATTACTTGGCTTTATTTTTATCGTCTACATGCACATGTCAGTACTGATCCTGTGTTAGTGCGTAGTTCTTGACGTCTCTATTGATTTTGAAGATGCTCTTCGTTGCTTTGGCACGTAATACCCCGTGCAGAATAGCACCGATGGCGTGTTCGCGCTAACAGCTTGTCGGACAGTGTACATAAATACATGTACGAAGCCATTATTACAACGTTTCTAATGACATAAAATTGAAGACAAAAAGAAACGCCGTAACTGACCACTCTCTTCGTCTAAGTAACTGGGAAATATTCAGAGCTATATGCTCCATAGGAATTATTCAAGAAATGTTATCTTATAACCAAGCGCGGGGAGACAATGTACTCACTTTCCCAATATAAATGCATTAGCGGAAGTCAATTTCAGACAGGCTGCAGTTTGCTTCAATTTTCAATTACATCATTTTGTTTCAAATGATGTAATTGTATCCCGCTGACCGATCTGCCTGTAGGGGGCAGGGGCTTCGTCAAGCTGCAATTCTGCAGCTTTTTCTCCTGCCTCCATCGCCCATTTTGTATTATGGGAGTAAATAAAAATGAATTGAATTGAATTGAAACCGAACATTAGCGCCAGTTGGACCTTTATCGTACATTATAACAACTCTCAGCAACTTAGAGGAGTATACTGACACGCAAACGAAACGCGAGCTCAATGTATTATATTGTGCTTGCCGGGGGCGCTGCTAAAAACTTGAAAGCTACAGGCCTATACGGTCGGCTGGATTTGGAAATGGGAGGGAAGGGGGACGCTGAAGCTTCTTGAGTTTTTACCCCGGCTACACCACTGCCCAGAGGGACTCGGCATGATTTACGGTCATCTCAGAGAGGCCCGAACCCCTTTTCGGCCAGCCAAGGGACTTCAACCCAAGCAACAACCCGGTGACTAACCTCCTCAAGTCACCTTCACTCTGTACCACGGCTCAATGTACGCACCGGATGTATTGCCCTTCTTTTGCTTTGACCAAAGGCACAAAAACTCTGGTGGCCGTGAAACGTGAAACGAACGGAGCTTGTCCGTAGTTATGATTGCCACATGTGGCCTCGCATTGTCGTGGAAGATAACCACGTTGTCCACATCGAAAATTACTCGACGCTTTCGCCAGATGGCAGCCAGCAGACGTGACGGTGTGCTAAAATAACTGTCGGCACTGATGGTTGAACCTTGTGGCATGAAATCCAGCAGGAGCGGTCCATGGCAATCCAAGATGACCGTTAACATCGCTTGACTGACAGATGGCACTGAACGGAATTTTTTTGTCACAGGTGATGCTGGATTTTTCCACACCATGCTCTGCTGCTTCGATTTCGGTGTGAAATGAAGTATCCATGTTTTATCGCCAGTAACGATGCGGTCCAGGAAACTTTCGCCATCTTCGGCATACCTTTGCAGATGATTCACTGAAGCAATCACTCGCTTGAATTTCATCCTGTCATCCAACTGCTTAAG
This sequence comes from Ixodes ricinus, assembly GCA_037355805.1. Classification (NCBI taxonomy): domain Eukaryota; kingdom Metazoa; phylum Arthropoda; class Arachnida; order Ixodida; family Ixodidae; genus Ixodes; species Ixodes ricinus. The sequence goes on from JAZHYW010007488.1 coordinate 132,966, forward strand.
CAACCGCCGACATGAAACCTTTCGGTACCCTAAGGACTCGTGAACAATGTCATAAACACACCCATACAAAATGCCAAGCTCCCAGGAAATGTCCTTGAGGTGCACACGCAGATTCGTGTTCATTATTGCATCCACGTGGGAAATATTGTCGTCAGTCAGCGACGAACGCAGCCTCCCCGAACGCTCATTGTCATGCAACTCTTCATGGCCTTCTGCGAAAGCACAACACTACCACCTCGCACATCTCAAAGCGAGACACCTTTCCCCATACGTAGGCTGCATTTCCCTGCGGATTTTGATGGACATTCGTCCCTTGCTTCATAGAAAACGAATCCCACTTCGTTGCTCGCACGCCGTGGACGTCTGAAACACAGCCGCCATTTTCAACAACTGACAATAGCGCCGTGCCGCGGAACTACCGACAGATAAGGCTGGGCGGGTCCAAGAAAGGTCCACCGCTGGGAGTGGATATGTTGACTTCGCATTTACAGCCATAATTTGGCAAAAAAACAAAATAGGGGCAAAAACTTTCTGATTTTACGTCGTACATTTAAAGTATATTCATGGCTTGAAAGCCCTTCAGACCACTAAAACAGTTCTGACAGATGAGCAGCAGTACGTCATCGTTATTTTACGGGAATGAACAGATTAACTTGGGTGGCTCTTGGATTAAAATGGTGTCATTGGGATTCAATTGTTGATAACTTGGATTAAATTTATTTGCGCTTGGATTAAATTGATAACCCCTGGGATTAAATTGGTGTACAGCTGATTAAATTCAGTGACGCTCGGATTAAAAATACGGTCACTTCGATTACGATGAGCGGGAAAACCTAAAAACGAAAGGCCATATCACTGCCAATACTAAGAGCTCGTGTCTTGAGACGCTCTTTCACGCGCTCTAGAGCGAAACAGAAAGAAAATAAGACGCCGCGCGTAAAATGGTTCTTGCTACAACATTCTTGTTGCTGTGTCTAGTGCTTTGGAGCATGATTCAACAGCTAGTTGACAGTATAGGGCAATTAAACTCTCTGCCCTGCAATGAAAACTAATGAGTGGTTTCAGACTAGTGGAAAAGTAAGAAATGCATTGTCTTTAAATTGAATAGGACAATAGGTAAAGGGACGACAAAATTATTTTTCAACTTCTTCCTCCTTAGCTTTCCTTCTCAAATTAAAAGCGAAATGAGCAATCACGTGATCGGGAAGTGCTTGGGCACCGGTACGTGGGTCTCCAAGCTCAAGTTTAATGTTGTTCTTAAAGAACAACATTAAACTTGAGACTCGCAAGTGATGATAAGTGCATGCCATCGCGGTACTCATTGGCCACGAACGCCAATTCAAACATTCGTCGACGGACTGACCAGCGCATACGTCCGTGTGACGCAGTGCTTGTGTCCAACGCGGCTCCCTCTCTCGGCTGGTATAACTTCCGTTTCCGGTAGAAAGGCGGATGTTACGTCACGGTCACGGGATTTCACATGCTGGTGGCCGAGTTCGATCGAGTCGAGGAGAAAACCAGACCCGAGAAAAAACGAATACGAATTCCTGCTCCGGGTCATTGAAGATTGATAGGGGTCTTCATTCGGAAAAAGCTAGAAAAATCATTTTATGGTCCCTCTAATCTCATGATATCTGCAGTGCAACATAATAAAATGAAACATAAGCTTGTGCTACGAAAGTTTCTTGTTTTTTTTATAGTCTTAAAACATTTTGGTTCTATAAAGGGTGCTTCAAAACGATTCAATCAAATCACATCACTCAAAGGGTTACCATAAAACACTGATCAAATCGACAGAAATGAAGAATTTTACTCCAAAAAATTATGTCTAAAACAAGATGACGCTGATTTGTGAGCTTGATTCAAGCTTCCACCAAAAATATAACCTGTAAAATTTCGAAGTAGTACAACTAATGGTATGCACTCGAACTGTCTAACTTAGAGCGGTGTTTGAGTTCTCAGGTATGTTGGTCAGAGGGCATATGATATGTCGGTGCTCACTGAGCCTGACCAACTTCACGAGATGTTTGACTGGGTTCGTTTTTGACATCGGGGAATGGACTGTAGCTAGATTGGCAGAGAATGTTAGAGACAGATCCAGAGGAATATATTTGCAATACTTAAAGATATACGAAACAAATAAATAAATAAAAAGCGTATAAATTGGTCCAGGTAAAAGCACCAACTAAAGAAGCATGAGTTAAAGTTGTTATAAGGTTTCCTATAACTAAACCCATCTTACAATTTAACATTACATTTCTTGCAGGATTGCTTAGCACCATAGTTTGTTGCGACATAATAAACGCAAGATAGACTCCTCCCACAAAGCCCTCCATTCTTTCCGCTTGAGCATAGTGAACGCTGGAGACGAGGCTGTTGGAAAGAAGGATACCACTGTAACCTCCTATATACTGACAAAGCCTGAAAGCTCGCCACGAGAAGCAGCCACCGAAATGGAAAAGGTGGAGCCGCAGACAACGGATGAGAGGAGAGCCATGTGACTGGCGCCCCGCTGCGGCGAGGCGCCGAAACACATTTCTCCCGGGCGAACAAGTGTGTTTCAGGTCCTCGCCGCTGCAAAAGCTGTGCGGTGGCGTCCAGGTTCCACGAAAAATGGCTTTTAGATGCTCTGTGCTACCAGAAGCTCGCGCTGAAAATCTGCGACCGGGTTCTCTATGGCTCCGTCGTCGAATTGCCTGGCTTTGTGAGTATAGGGCAGGCTATGATACCACTAATCATGGTGACCAGACAGTTGTGCGAGAGCGCCTTGGGCCGTGTTTTTTAACCTGCGACAGACTATAGGTTAAATTTTTCTTTATGTTTATCGATTGATTTTTTTTTCATATCTATTTGTTGACATATGTAGATTTTAGTATTGAGCCAGGAGGTTTTGTTCATTCATTACGACAGATTTTTCACAATCTTTTTCTAACGAAAGAGTTAAAACAGATCACTCTATCTGGTTAGTTGGTATCTATTTCTTTTGGAAATAAGTGTTAAGAATTTTGAGGCAATAAACACCTGACTTGCTTCCACAATGTGTTCACTGCAATGGCGTAATATCGTTTGGACAAAAGAATCTATATCTAATTTTTCTTCGAATCTTTAAGAGTTTAGAGGTACATTTGCCGCCTGGTACGTGCTCATATTGCAGGCAACCAGCGAAGTTTCTTGCACAAAAGATGCGGCATCCACACCATGAGAAACTTTGGCTTCCTCAGCAATATGTGCGTGTATGTGTGAAACAACACGAGCCAACAGGAGCATCAAAATACTTTAACGAAAAAGTACATGCTACAGAACTGACTTACAAAACCTGTCCAATGATACAGCGTGTCCCCTAACCATATTCAGTGTTTTTTCACCGCAAAAATCAACTCTGTATTGCCAAACGCTCAATTTCCGCTCAAATGATGCGCCAGCAGTCCTGACCAGAAGCCAATATTTCAGAACTTTTCATCTTATTCGAAAGTTATAAGTGATTTTCGAAATGTTTCAGTGCGAAGGTAAGACCCGTTTCCGTAAGTTCATGCCAATCATTTCCATGTATTCGGCGCAGTCACTTAGGGAGCTACACGAGCCACTTTAAATAAAATAAAAAGTCATAGATTCTATTAGCGACACACCTGCGCCATGACAAGCAAAAAAAGTACGTTTTAATTTTCTTTTTTTTTTTGCGAAAGGGGGTTGCACCAGATGTAAGAGTGACTGTTTTTTATCACGAGTATAAAGGAGATGGGTTTTCAATAAATGTTAGTTACGAGTGTGCCCTAATTTCGTACCCTTTCTTACTGTCCTTGTGTAGTTCCGGCGCTTTCAAAGTCATAACGAAACAAGACGCCGTTATGTTCCTGCGACAATACTGATTCTAACCCGTTTTCGCTGCGTTCGTTTAAAAGGTAAATTAACGATTCAAATAAAAAAATACTTAAACACACTTTTTTCTTTTTTTAAGTACAGAGACACTTGGGCGCAGCTTGTTATCCCCAAACCTACATTTTGTTTTTGTTCTTGGTGGTGGTGGGTTTGCTAATGTTTTTTGCCAAGCAGTTGGCTATATGAGCTTCATTATCTCGGTACGTACGGTAAAACAATCCCTATAAAAAGGATTCATTCCTAGATACATTTGGAGATGTTTGACGTCATCAGGAGGCGGATGCTTCATTATTGCGGCACTCTATCCTCGTTTGAGCGTTGTGTATTTTCATCGAAAACCATGCCATGAAGGTTGACCTTGAATGACATCGCCCGAACGTTTTTAATGAGTACGAGGCCAACGCATGATACACAACGTGACGTCGTTTGCAACTCGATGGGGGATGATGCGCCTAGCTCATGAACGTTTCCGGGTTATTAATCGCACGCGCGGACCACCATCAACGCGTGGCGTTTTGGCTCAAAAACGATGGCGGTGATTTCCTTGTTGCCCATCACGAAACAAAATTATGGGGAGCAAATCTTCCTAGACTTTCCAATAGAACAACAACACGCACCACCGAAAACCTCCCTCTTGCGTATACTGCCTCCATCTATATATCGCCAAACTTTTCTTCGTTGCCCGGACGCTTACTTTTCTCTTTTTGTTGTTCCTGTTATTTTTCTGGGAGGATATAATCGTAAGCAGCTGAAGTCTCACCTGAAAACGCAATCATTCGGGCTGTGAAGCCGGATGGTTCAGTTTACTCAGACAATGGGTGTACACTTGCTGTCGACGTCGTCGTACTTCTTCTCGCTGTTCGCAGGAAATGTGCCATGGATTTTAGGAATGTTTCTGTGTGTCTTATTAGCCGTTCCGTTCGTTCGGTGGTTTCGAGTGTGGAAGGCACTGAGGCCTTTACCAGGACCGTGGGACACCGTTCCTTTCTGGTTCCTTTTCGACAACCTCAGGGCCATGGTCCGAAAGCACAGAGCAAACAAGTACCGTACAGCATGTGAGCATATAGATTGTAGATAGTCCCTGGTTCGATACCAGGACCAGGCGGATTCCTTTCGGCGCGCACCAGTCACCTAGCTCAGCTTGAAGATTTGTGTTTCTCCTTTGTCCCCCTTGTTCCCCTTCTCCGGGGATTATTATCGTTTAATATTTCCAGCAAGCCTGCACCTTTGCATTAATTGCATTTACATCACGTACCTTTCTACTTTTTTCCGTGTGTCCGCTTTTGTCGTGTGTGTTCTTTTTTTAGTTGTTGAGTGAGAATACGGGATCTTGAAAATCGTATCTAAACAGAAGGAAAAAGAATGTTCGCGTTTTGTGTGCCCTAAAAACGGAACCATTTAGTATGGCCGGGAGACCGGTGGTCGGGTGTGTCAGCGCAGTGCAGCTCGGAGCGCGTATCGAAAGCTCGCAGTCCAGATCTCGGGTATCTCGGGCTCAGTCCTCCCCCTGTCCGTTTCAATACGGATGGTCACCGTACCGGCGAGAAATCGTGCATCACTACTGCATGATTCACGTTAAAGATTCCACGCTATCAGTCGCACTGCATGGGTTATTTTTCTGCTCTACAGCGCGGACATGAAACACCAGTTGGGTATGACTAACTTCCCGTTGTCTAAACACACACACAGTACAATTATTACTATTGTATCTATAATGAAATAAGGATTGAAAGACGAGCTTTGCATGCGCCACAGAGCAATGATGACTTGGAATAGTTGATCAAACTCAGTCAAAAAGCGGTAAAATAATAAAAGCTAGGAAATTCCTCGCGACAAAAGGTGACGTAAACCATAGTGCTATGTTTATGGATGTCCTGTATAATCGGGGCTTCTACACATATTTTATCTCTTATTTCACCCTAGCGGGTTTCACTTTAAAAAAAGCCCGTGCGTCTGCTTTCTCGCACACCACTCGGAGAGCCAATCACCGCCAGTTACGGAGGCAGCTCGGCGAATGACGATGCCGAAACATGTGTTTAGACCAAAAAACGCAGTCTCAGTTGGGACATTACGCAATGCAAGCGTAAAGCTTTTTTTTTTTTTGCATTGTTTAATATTACAATTTAGACTGCGTTTTTTGGTCTGAACGTATGTTTCGGCATCGTCGTTCGCTGAGCTGTGTCCGTAAGTTGCGGTGATTGGCTCTCCGAGTGTTCTGCGGGAAAGTAGAGGCACGGGCTTGTTTTAGAGTGTTTGCTGAATCTTACCTGTTCCTTTCTTGTTTACGAGGACACGTACAACACGAAGCTACAGGTACAAGCTCAAAGTTATGGAGGGGCTCCAACTTAGAGCACCCTTACATGGGGAGAGTGAGGCACAGCTCTCCTTGTGTCGTGCACCGCATACCTTGAGTAGCATTCTTTCGGCTCAATTTCATATATTCATACAGCAAGGGCCTCCTCTTCATTTGAGCTATACACGCATCCCAGAACCTTGTTAACGATCGTTTCCGCTAAACGCCTCAAATCATTAAACTACTGTATCACTGTCACTGATTGATTATTTGTGAGCGTGCATAAGGTGCGTTTTCATTTGCCTCTTGAGTTCATTTCCATTCCTGAGCAGGCTCTTAATTTGTGATTACACATTTCATACCATATTTCTCAAGTGGGAAGGAAAATCATATTGCAAACGCACGTGAACACGGAATTCTGCACAACCATTGAACAGCGTCATTAGGTTAATTCTTATTTACCTAGCCTTGTCGTCTATTTTTGTTTTCTTTTCTAGGGATATTCAGCACATGTTGCACTTTGTGGAAACAGTACCCGAACCAAATCTTCAAGTTCTATCTTGGAATGACTCCCGTCGTAATGGTGCACACCTCTGACGCAGTAGAGGTTATTAATCTTTTTCTTGCTTATTATATGTTGCTTAGCTGTGATATTTAAATTTTTCTCAACGTCAATTTGGTCTATTCTACAGGCATTACTGACAAGCACCGTCAACCATAACAAGCCGTTCCTCTATCATTTCGTCGCACCGTGGTTGGGACCAGACAACCTTCTGTTGGCGTAAGTAAAATTACCATTACATTTATTAACTGAAAAAAAATCATAAATTTTACAAACAGAAAAACCTTAAAGTCAACGTATTTCTTTCCAATCAATCGTACGGTAAAATCACAAAAACAAGCTTCAACCAACTTGTAATACACTGGGCTTAAGCAGCGCTTTGGCTTTGAGTTCCTAGCTCACCGAAAGAATAACATGGATAAAACTCTATATGCTAAACGGGAGCAAAACACAAAATATATGTATTAGATCACTTTCTTTTGTAACGCTGGCTTCTATTTTTGTGAAGCAATAGTGTGAATTCGTTCAAAGCAAGGACAAAGTGTAAGTCTGTTAGTTTGGTACTGGCTCGCAACCTTCTTGTGGTTATGCGAGAGTTTGTGCACGTACCGTACGTGCACAAACTCTCGCATAACCTCAAGAAGGTTGCGAACAGATATGGGGTGCCGATTGTGTTTACAGCTCCGACAAAACTCGGCCAACTCTGCCCCCGCATTACTGGAGAATGCAGACAGAAGCGAGGATGCAGCACAAAAAATGCCAGGCCGTTTGTTGGCTGCAAAAAAGAGGTCGTATATGAAATCCCACTCACCTGTGGGAAGACATACGTGGGGCAGACGGGAAGGTGTGCCAACGACCATCTCAGGGAGCATGCTCAAAATTTAAAGACTAATGACGGGGCACATTTGCCTGCACACTACAGAAACTGTAAGTGTGAGCCACGCTTTACTGACACTGTAATTTTGGGCGGAAGTAAGGGACAAAAAGCACGTGAGCTGTTGGAAGCCTTCTTTATTAAAAAGAAAGGCGACCTATGTGTGAGCGATACCTCAATAAGTTTGTTTAATGCTGAAAAACGCTTCCTTGATAAGTTTCTGTGACGAGCGTGTGATAGTGACATGACGCATGCGTGGACGCATTGATGTTGACGATATATCTGTATATTTTCTAAAGGTTTCCTCAATACAGTTGTAAGTTGCGCTCGTGTCTATTTCTCTCTCTTGTGTCCGTCTTTTTTTGCGCAAAACCATGTATCCCAACGTTCACCAACTCGCCCAACAACAAACTATTTTATATGCAGATTACTCCGACAAAAGTGAGGACATACGCGAACCACAGGAAAGATAGAAATCTTAAACACACCTACCAGGTTATTACACAACATATTAACCGCAGGCCCCGAAACCCTCTCATCGTGACCACCCAAGCATCAGCAGAACATATAACAAAATGTTACGTAATATGACCACTGTATATGTCTCCGCGAAGCTTTGCGAAGTGCAACCGAAACCGCACTTAATCCTCGGATTTGTCATGTTTTTGCGGCATGTTTAAAAATAGCTTCAGACACGGTGGCGTATTTTTATGCTTTGTATTCAAACAGATTTTTTTTTATGCGTCAGCATTAGTACCTTAGCTGGCGACGTCCGTTTGTGGACAAAACAGTGCAAAGGGAAGCGCTCCGCTTAGAGAGGAGGAGATTAGTGAAGGACAAAGGCGAGAGGAGGGCGGCGTAACGGGCCGGAAGCCAATGCGAGCGCGTGTGCTGGGGTGAGTTTGAACTCGCAGAGGTACGGAGCGGGTATGCCTTCGTTTGCACTACAAAAATTAATGGAAGATCCATCCGTGGCACCTTAGGGAATAGGTTAGCATGACCCTTGGGAAACGCCACAAACATACCCACTTGAGAAACGCTAACACTGACCCCGTTACGACGCCAAAAAGAGGCATCAATATATAAAGGAAGCAAAAAGGAAATCCAAAAGAGAAAGTCAAAACAGAAAAGTGAAGGGGTCAGCGTTAGCGTTTTCCAAAGGAGGACGTGCGTGGCGCTTCCCAAGGATTATGCTAAAGCATTCCCTACAGTTCCACCAATGGATCGCACTATAATTCTTCTAATTTCCTATTGTCAATGTATTCCTGTTCAGGATCAAGCAATGCGCCCTAAGTTATTTTCGTATGGTGCATTCCTCTAAAACCAACACTATTCACATATCCAAGGGAGAAGAAGCCAGGGATAAAACGCGGAGAGAAAAAAGAACTACTGTCTACTCAAGTTGACAGCGAAAACAGACGTGGACTGGCAGCTGAACGGTGTAACAAAGGAAAACGTATCAAATTCACGCCGTTAGAGTTGAGCATCATTCGTTTCACAAGGCAACACGCTTTTGCGTTTCATTGCACCTTAGGTCCACAAAATATTAAGCGGAGGTACCACCAGACAAAGGTAATAAAAAGCTTAGAGTGCCGGTCACTACCTTACTCACATGGCCGACCGGGTCGGCATGGGAGTATGGTCTGGCTATTTTGGGCTATTGAGTCGAGAGACCATGCCACGTGGGGAGAAACGCGAACTGATTCACCGCAAACCATAAAGGAGCCCTCAGCTAACGATATATTTACGATCGTGTTAACGGAGTATAATTATAACCTCGTTTTATCGTTTGAGCAGAACCGGTGAGCCCTGGCGCTTCAAGAGAAAGCTGTTGACGCCTGCGTTCCATTTTCGTGTCCTGGACAACTACTTGCGCATTTTCAACGAGAACGGCGACTTGCTGGTGAGGCACATATGCTCGCTCGTCGATGAGGCGCCCAATGAGCCGATACGCCTCTTCAAGATAACACAGAAGTGCGCCATGGACATCATTGGAGGTGAGCACGGGGCATATGAAAAAACGGATGTTCACTGACAACATAAGAAACACAGGGCGTGACTTGGCATGTACACGCGCGTCGTGATCCACTCTTCGGTGTTTTCATTGGCTATCGCAATCCCACTGACTGTGGAGACATAATGATATGCATGGGCGACGCCCTGCATTTCCTAAGATCTTACTGAGCGTTTTGACAGAACCGTTCTGTTATCTGGAATGCGCCCTCTACACTCTTAGAAAAGTCTGGGCGTCTACTCACACACAATACTCGGAGAGCCAATCACCGCAACTTACGAAGCAGCTCGGCGAATGACGATGCTGAAACATATGTTTAGACCTAAAAACGCAGTCTGAGTTGTGACATTAAGCAATGCAAGCGTTACGTTTTGCATTGCTTAATGTCACAACTCAGTCCGCGTTTTTTGGTCTAAACAGATGTTTCAGCATCGTCATTCGCCGAGCTGCCTCCGTAAGTTGCGGTGATTGGCTCTCCGAGTATTGTGCGTGAAAGTTCACGCACAGACTTTTTTAAAAGTGTACAGCCTGTTGCATGTTACAGGGAAGCCGAAGCACATTTCGAAAAATATGAGTTAGGAGCAGACTTCTATAGCTTTCTGTCCCGTGAATTCAGTTATTGCACTTGGGCAGAAGTAAAATGCAAGCCGCATTTATTTGCCACCTGGCGTGCTGCAATCCTCTCTGCCGCTTGTTACCTGTCACCGTTATACTCGCGGTGAGAAGCTCGTTAGGGGCGCTTCTGTTTTCTCACTACACTCTAAGAAAAATCAGTGCGTCCACTTTCCCCAGACAGCACCCTGAGAGCCAATCACCACAACTTACAGAGTCAGCTCAGCGAACCACAATGCCAAAACATATGCTTAGACCAAGAAACGCAGTCTGAGTTGCAATATGAAGTAATGCAAAATGTCACGCTTCCATTGATTAACGTCACAACTCAGACTTCATTTTGTGGTCTAAACATATGTTTCGGCATCGTCATTCGCTGAGCTGCCTCCGCAAGTTCCAGTAATTGGCTCTCCAAGTGTTGTGCGGGAAAGTAGACGGACTAACTTTTTTAGAGCGTACGGGTAATTCATCTGCTACCGAAACGTTTTTTTTTAATTTTTATAGTTTGAAGAAGTTTTAATTGCACGTGCTTGCACCAGCGAAGGAAGTTGAAGTGTTTCCAGTCGGGCGGTTGTGCGAAAATTCCACCAGGCGGCGATACACAAAGTGCTCCACTCTTTGACATCCCAGCGAACTTTCGGCTTATAAAAATAATAAACTAAGCCCAACTGAACACCGCTGCATGAAACGTCGATGAAACATTTAACCCCATATTTCCCAAGCGAACGCCAAAAGAACCAAGAAGCGCGAAACCTGTTCATTTTGTTTTTTTTATTATTGTTGCAAACTAAATTGTCTCCTCCAAGATGCTAAATCGTACAGCCGAGGGCAGTCGCCAAATCGCAAACTTTATTGTCCGTGTAGCATTTATGCTTTCTGGCACTGCTGACATGAGCAAACTCGACAGGTTCGCAAAGACGGAGCGACCGGAAGTCGCTTGGGACGCAAGCAGCGGTTCATGTTCGTAAACAGTAAAAGGGTCTATATTTTCCTGGTATCTCGAACTTCTCTGCTGAGCTTGTGACTTGTGCGAATCCCGTGCCACTCGAACACATTCCGCAGCTGCCGCGTCATCAGCGCCTGCACACTACAAGACTTCGCTTTCTTTGGTGCAATACACTATATCTTACACACTAAGACAAAATTTCCAGACGCCCGCTTTTCTCCCAATCATGTGGTTAGTCAACTCCTCTAACCTATAGGAAGCGGAGCATGTCGAGCAGATGAGCAGGCGCTGAAAACTGCTCTACTCGTAAACCCGATCTGTGCAGTAACATTCATCATATGATCATGTCGTGTTCATTGTTCCGGCTCAATTGCTCAGGGACATTTTTTTAAGGCGAAAGTTTTACTTGCACCAAAGAATGACAAATCGGAGTAAATGTACATAAAATTACGATTTAGCGGTACGCGTCGCACGATCGTATGCTCAAGGACGACCCTCGTCCTTGCGGTGATCCTAGAAGTCACCCTAGACCTATAGGACTTCCTCACTTGTCACAACACGTGAAAAAACAAGCGGCGTCGGCGTTGTTGTGCCCGAAAGATGGCCCTAAAAATACGTCATTAAGCGTCATCAGCGTGATGTCACCGCCGGAGCGCCGTGTGCAAAGGTGCGCTTTGCACTTCATCGGTGCTCGTTGTGTGCGTGGTGCGATGGACTGTGAGGCGACCGCGTACAACTACGGTGGCTTCCGCAGGCAAACGTGGCCGCCCACGCAAATACGCCACAGCCTCCCTTCAGAGGCCCTGCAATTATAATTAAGTGTCCAACTTTTTTTTTTTTTTTTTGCTTTCCACGTGTTTTGCGACACGGAGTGCGGCAGCCGTGAGCGCTCGCTGAGCTCACTATCCCTCCTCTAGTTCACGGCCACTCAAGCCACGACAAACGACGTCATGAAGGAGGTTATTTCTTGCTTGGTTTGAAGTTTTAATTCGGCTATAACTTTTAAAATAAAGCGAAATTTGAGAAAAGAAAAGTTTCATTAAGTTACTACGTTCAGTGCGCTCAGGTTCGGTGCAAATTAAAAACCGGTCAAAAAGTTGGTACAGGGCGCCTTAAGGCGTCCCCCTCTAGGCGTCGTTTTCCACGTCGACCTCTAGGCATCGTTCTCGAGGTCGTCCTAGACGTCGCCCTTAAAGGGACGGTGCAACGGTGTTAGGACTTCGGCCAATTAACTGTGGAAAGTGCTTCTGCCTTCCTAGACGTGAGCAGTCTTAAGTGTACTCGTGCAATTGGTTTAATACCACAAGCGACGTTCTTATTACACATCCGAGCCGACTTACTCGGTAGAGCAACATTTCAAGCTAGTAACTATAGTCGGTGACAGGTCCAGAAGGAAGTGAAGCTCCTCCACCTCTCTCCACCTTCGCAGAGCGAACGGTGGAGAGGAGGTCGCCTCCTCTCCAGCATTCGCACTACTAAAGTGGAGAGAGGTGGGAGGAGCTTCCACTTCCTTCTTGACCGGTTACCGACTATAGTATGTATCGCGACGTGCTCATTATTTTGGTGACTAATTCGGACGACGTTTCGGAATCGATCTTCATTCAAAATAAACCTCGCAACACAAGTATTGCTTAATTTACAAATAATTCTCTTAAATAAGCTTCTTTTTTTACATTTAAGAATTAAAGAAGAACGTTTTTGTTGTTGTTGTTGTTTTCAGTGTGTCTAGAAGCAATTTCTGAAAACGCTTTTATTTCGGATCCAGGTGCCGAAACATCGGAATTGGTCCTAACTCAAATCGAGTTAGTGAATATACACCTTTCCAAGAAACACTCGACCCCAGGGGCAGCAAACCGTTTTCGAGCCCAGTCACTGGGTTTTTAGGCTAGACTCTCACCGGCGTCCCTGTTAACCCTAACCAGTGTTGCCAGATTGGGCTATACCGGGTGAAACAAGGAGACGGCAGGCTCTTTAAATCGACCGGAAAATTCGGTTTCTTAACCTATCGCGCTACGATTTTGTGCAGCGTTGCCCACAGATGGTGCATTTTTTTCGTAAAATTTGCAAAGAACGAATTTACCTGAGGAAAAAGTAAAGAAAGAAAAAGGCTTAGCTCCTATGGAAACGCAGCGACGCCACCGGTCTTCAAACAACACGGCGCCGTTTCGCACGGGAGACAAGAGATGGCGCAACGAACGCCGCCAACGAACGAGCATACGGCGCCGAGAGCCGGCACTTTAGCAGACGATCCTTTCGACTCAAAAGCGGCTCGCGTTCCGCAGGCGGCGACAGTCACAGAAACAGGCGCGGTAACAACAAGGAACTGCAGTTCCTTGTCTGCTAAACACGATGGCTCTCGGCGTCGTCTGCTCGTTCGTTGGCGGCAGTTGGCGTCGCGACCGCTTGCGCCATCTCTTGTCTCCCGTGCAAAACGGCGCCGTGTTGTTTGCAGACCGGTGGCGTCACTGCGTTTCCATGGGAGTTAAGCCTTTTTCTTTCTTTACTTTTTTCTCATGTAAGTTCGTTCTTTGCAAATTTTACGAAAAAAATGCACCATCTGTGGGCAACGATGCACAAAGTCGTAGCGCGATAGGTTAAGAAACCGAATTTTCCGGTCGATTTAAAGAGCCTGCCGTCTCCTTGTTTCACCCTGTATATAGCCGAATTGGGCTACACTTTTTTCTAGTTGGCGTCCAAATTTCGTGGTTGGCTATGTGGCTATTTTGGGCTATTTCTAAGAATGCGGCGAACGTTTATCGAACCTTAGGTTCGACTTTGACGTTCGGCTAGTTAATTTTCGAACTTTTACTCAGTTTCGAAAAAAAAATGTATTCTCTTTGGCCAGTCGAAAGGAGAGAGATGAAGGAGAAAGGCTAGCAAACTTCTACAAACTTCGAGGTTTTCACAATGCGCAGTGAAGCAATGTTTGCAGAGTTCAAGCGGTCTCCCTACATCGCAGTGGAGCAAACCAAATAGATTGCACTATTACCACAGGCCAGGCAGCGCGCCTTTTACCCGGACGCATATGGCTCTGCCCGGACGTAGACTGAACTCTCCAAATGCTGCTTTGGTGCCCATTGTGAGAATCCTTAGGCACCCAAGTTTGTAAAAATGAGAAGTCCGCAGTTTCACCGCTAAGTACATGACTACCTTCCAGTCGTTGCTCACCCCAAGAAATCACAACACAATAAGAAATAACGTGAACATGTATGGGTGACACTAATATTTTTCACAAAGAAAAAGAGACGGGTGGGATATTGGTAATGACCGGAGATATTGGGGTTCTGGTTTGAAACACCCAGTGTCTGTATGATCATATCTCCCGGGCTTCACAATAAAGCTGTCTTCGTGTGTTTTGTACTTCTGAAAACCAAAGGAAGGGCCAGTTAAGCTTTTTTTTTTTTAATTCACAAGTAACATAATGTACACAAAAGTTGGTGCATCTGAGGGTTGAAACAGAGTTTGTAACGTGTATTGTATGAGTGTGAGAAATTGTGAATATAAGGCTTAAAAATCATTGTTTTTGATCTTGGCTATTTTGGGCTATAGTTTTTTTACGGCTTTGGCTATATTTGGGCTATGTTTCCCAGTCGTTTGGCGGTTTTTGGTGGGACCATCTGGCAACACTGACCCTAACCGAGAGGACTGTGATTTCGATAGGCGCAGCCTGCGTAGGCGCAGTTTCATGCAATGCTGGCGGCTAAATTCTCGTCTTTTCCCGCTGTATTTTGTGTTTCATGGTGCACGTGTTTTCCCGAGGTCATCGAGAAAGCATTGTACCACATTTGAAAAAAGAAAAAAAGCTATAAAAAACCTATAAACTATTTTTGTTGGTACGCGCGCGACAGAACGAATGCGACTTGAATGTATAGTTCTAGTTTTTGTGTGTGTTTTTACGATAAGTTTTGACGGCTCCGCGCGATTCGCCGCATGACAAACGACAAAGCGCTTAGCTGTCAAAAATAAATTACAACAGAAGAGAGCCGAAAGGTATGCATTTTTCACGCTCACAAATAACGTGTTTACCGGTGGACAGAACAAGGACATACAATTTAGAAAGTGTTAACATTCGAACAATATATGGTACGTACCACACGAGGCAGCGTTATCCGAAAATAATTATTTGAGAAAGATCTCAAATAACACAGTCACAGTCGACGACAGTCACATCTTGACGATCGGACGGAATCCAAGATGACTTCGTTTTGGGGCACGTTTCGTGGAGAGCTTCCTTTTTCACAACAGCACCAAGTCAAAGGAACGAACGCGACTGGCCCGTTTCCCACCCCAACCCGGACAACTATTTTTGGAGATGACTGAGGATTCTACGCGGATTATCTCCGGGAGGGGGAAAACAATCTTCGCAAAATCGCGTCGAGGGTCGTTCGACGTCCTTCACCTCCTTCGTTTCCCGTGAATGTCAAGCAGAAAAGCTTGAATGGCAGGCACTTGCCAGCCTTATTTTTCACAACGGAAGATAACACAGCACGCATAAAAAAATTAAGTGAAAACTTTCAAGAGGGGCGAGAAAACGTCGAATGCAAAACCGCAAAAACACAGGTAGAGAACCGCGCTGAGCGGGTCTTCACAGTCCCAGAGAGTGGCAGAAAATTTCTTGCTGATAGAGGGCGCGAGAGTCGCACTAGCCGCATCAGCATCAGCAACATGGCGGCGGCCTAGAAGCGTTTTTTGGAAAGGTGTACAGATGTGCGAAATAAATCATAAAACGGCTGACATCGGCTGTGCGGTCTTTGTCAACCATCCTAATTTTTGAAACCTTCAAGCAGATATGCTTTTTGGTGAAATTATTTAATTTTGCCGCGTGCTCTAAAGTCATTACCTAACCACTCGAAGTGCGTGGGAACCTTTTATTTAGGGAGCCGGGACGAGCAGCCTCATCTTCAACGCAATATAATTTTCTTCTAAAGCTTAACAGAATTTAAAAAAAAAAAAAACGTTCAAGCTAGATTAATGACGTCTGCGCAGGTGAGTTATGCGGCAAGAGGGACATAGTATGGGGGGCTAATTGTAACTATCAGTTGATTAATCAGTTAAAATTTGTTAATACACTTTTTAATGAATAAAAATAGACATATAGTTCCCATTAGAAACTTGCTCAGCGTCATTGAAAAACACTAAAGCAGTAATTTTGAGAAAGACTTTGAGCGCGTGAGAAGCGTAGTAGTGCACTAAAGTTATCACTCGTGGAGCAGGTACAAGGCTAGCGGTTGCGGTAAGGCACCCGCGCAATTTTTTCGTCTCTTATCTAGTCCCAGCCTTGTACCTGCTCTACGAGCAGTAACTTTAGTGCACTAGCTACTACGCTTCTCACGCGTTCAAAGTCTTTCTGAAAATTACTGATTTAGTGGTTTTTGATAACGCTGAACAAGTTTGTAATTGGAACTATATGTCTATTTGCATTAATTAGAAAGTTCATTAACGAATTTTAACTAATTAGCCGACTGATCGTTACGATGAGCCCCCTATACTATGTCCCCCTGGCCATATAACTCACCTGTGCAGACCGCATTATTGTAGCTTTCATGTTTTTTGTTTGTTTTTGTTTTCAATTTTGTTAAGCTTAAAAAAAAACACCCTGTATATTTTGGTCGATCGTACGGATACATCCGATACCCCCGGTAACGATACCCGATAACGATGCGACGCACGCGCAAAGGCGGAGTATCGAGTATCGCTATCCGAGTCATCGGAACGATCTACGTAAACTCTCTATAACAGTCACCGAGAGTTTAAGAAACGCAGAGAGTAACTCCTACTCTACTGGCGAATGTCGACATTTCACTTTCTACGCAGCGATATTAACAAGCCCGGAATTCGCCTCGCCCTGCAATTCTTAACATGTCAGCGAATACAGACGTTTTTAGCCGTTTCATGTCGGTGGCTGACATAGCAGACTGGTGTAACGTTTTTGTTTTGTCTTTCTTTGTTAATAGTTGTTTTTATCTTTCAGAAGTTACGATGGGAGCCAAACTGCAGCTGCAAGAAAACAAGAATCTCTTCTTCATGAAATCTTTCAATCGGTACGAGTAGCATTCAGCCTTGCATTTGTTCCCTTAGTTCTCCCCAAAAAGAGATCTGTCTTTCGATGGATCGCAGTTTAAGCGCACCAAACCATCCAAGCCAATCCACCACTCTCAACTATCACGTGATTATGCGCCCCTCGAAGTGCTGCACCCTCTCAAAGGTCACGTGACACATGCACGACGGTTGATTGGCTTCCCTGGCTTGTAGCTGCGGTTAACAGTAGTTTGAAAGAGAGTATATGAAACTTCTGCTTTACCAAACTTGTTTCTAAAAACTAAAAAGGCGCTCTTTCATTTTTTTTTTTTAGGGCGATGTTTCTTATTTCTCTTAGATTTGCCACACCATGGTTTTGGATTCAAAAAATATATGAGATTTCACGCCAGGAAAAAATGTTCACGGCGGACCTTAGGAAAATGAGGGAACTCACTTACTCAGTAAGAAACTTTGACTTCTACTTTTATTAAGATCACCGAAGAAAAAAAAACGTGTTAATGGCTTCGTTTAACAATTTTCTAATACTCGTCTGTTAGGTCACTTGTAGTCCTCAAGTGCTACTACAGACGTAGCTGGAGCCAAATCAAGTGTTTAATAAAAAAATAAACTTTGAAGACGAGAAATAAAAATACAGGTTAGATTACTTAACCTAATACGGATTTCGATATTATATGTGAGGAGTACTACTAGATCTGAGGTATGCGACACATCAGTAGCGGGACATCTAAATTAGATTTTTTTAAATTAAACTAAATAAACTCCTAGTGCCCCTCGTAAAAAAAATAATGTTAAAGTCGTTAGTAAAAAAAAAAAAGGAAATCTTACCGGTCTGTTATTCAAACTAATGTTTTTGCACCCGCAATTGCGTATCACCACTTATCAGTACAACTTTCATATGGATACTTGAATGTTTACGACGTGGTTCTTTCTAAAAAAAGGTTATGCGGAAGCGAAAAGAGATGCTGCAGTCCACTGAATTAATCCCGAAATCTGGATCTGAAGAGGAGGAATTCAATTCAGGAGGAGAGACAACACTGATGAACAGGCTCCTGCAAAAACATATTCAAGACAGCAGTTACACGTTGAGTGACGTCAGAAACGACATCGATACAATCATAGCCGCTGTAAGTAAGCGCTACAAGCTCGTCTTGCTCCTCTAAAGCTTCCAACGAGTGTAATATGCGGCCAAATAGGCTTCCCAATTGAGGAGCCTGAACCATAGAGTTATCTGATCGTTTGATGGCACCCTGACTGCAAGTTACGTCTTGTCTACAACACCCGACCCATGCCGTTTCAGGGTAACGACACAACCACGACATGCATGTGTTGGACACTGCACTACCTCGGACTTTACTCCGAAGTCCAGGCAAAAGTGCACCAGGAACTCGATGAAGTATTTGGGAACGACAGAGACGGCGAAATCACAGCAAGTCACCTAGTGCAACTGAAGTATTTGGAATGTTGTCTTAAGGTTTGAGCGATTTCTTCTTGGGTTTATTGATTTGCATCTTGCTCTCTTGTCATACAAGCAGTCATTATATATTGTTGTTTCGTTTCAATGACAATTGCAATCACAACTTTCAGGAGGCTCTGCGGTTATATCCGTCGTTTCCTATGATCGGAAGGGTGCTTGATGAAGAACTCAAAATGGGTAAGCAAACTAATCATTTGAAGGGGGGGGGGCATGGGTCTGGCCCCCCCCCTAAATGTTCCATTTTGCTGGGGCCACCTTTCCCCTCTCCCTCATACAGCATTTTGTCATGGGTGCCCCCCC
Organism: Ixodes ricinus; assembly: GCA_037355805.1. Classification (NCBI taxonomy): domain Eukaryota; kingdom Metazoa; phylum Arthropoda; class Arachnida; order Ixodida; family Ixodidae; genus Ixodes; species Ixodes ricinus. Next base: position 151,956 of record JAZHYW010007488.1, read on the forward strand.
CCCTCTCCCCGAAACAAAATCCTGGCTACGTGCCTGACCTGAAGGCAATGCAAAGTCGATTCAAGGTGTCACATTCTAATTTCTGTAGGTCACATACCATCTTTTTCCATCAAAACTTCTGGTCGTCATAACGAAACACATGCTAATGCGCTGGGAAGTGAGGCAGAGTATCGTCCTCGCCTCTTTATTGCGCGCATGCGCGGATCGCGGAACGAGGTTCTGGCTGGATGCACCGCAATGTTTATGATGCCTCGCAAGAGGAAAGACAGGACTGTAGAGGAGAAATAGGAATAAAAGCGACGATGGCAACTCAGATTGTCGCATGACACTTCAAGACAATTATCTCATTTTAGCTAGCTAGTTAAGAATTCAATTAGCTTTGCCTCTAATGGCTGCTCTCCTGAGTACCGTAAACATGCGGTGAAGACGGTCTTTATAAAAAGTGCTTCCTCATTAAAAATCTTTCGTTCCAATTAAAACGAAGCATCCTATGTATATCTACGCATTTGACATCAAATGGCGCAGCCAACATATTAGCCAAAGTGCATGTAATTACGTCGTGTTTTTTTTTCCTTTTTATAAATAAATTTTATGTCACTCCCCATCCTTTCTTTTCTTTCTTTCTTTTTTCAGAAGGCCACGTTATACCAAAGGGTGTGATGTGCTACATAGCTATTTATAGCCTTCACAGAAACCCGAGGTATTTTCAAGACCCTGAGAAGTTCATGCCTGAGAGGTTCCTTTCTGACGAGATCAGGACACGACACCCGTTCAGCTACATCCCTCTCTCTGGAGGCTCCAAGAACTGCATTGGTACGGAAACGCTTCTTTCAATCTGCTTGGTCGAAGCTGCCTCGTCAGCAATTGGTCACATTGTTGGACTTTGTCAAAAATTGGCAAAATAAGTAACAATCACATTAAAATTATCATGAATAAAAAAGGGGCGGGGGGGGTAGGTTCATGTGTCAATAAAAACAGTGTTGGGTAAAGTACATCTAAAAGGTACTTCAAGTAAAGTACAAAGTAAATGAGACGTGATGTACTTTAAGTAAAGTAGTAAGTACACTGGGTGCAATGTACTTGAAGTAAAGTACTATAATTACAATGTACTTTAAAAGTAAAGTACAAGTATTTTAACACAATATTTCATGATGTCCTTTAATTCCCCTATACAGTGATTTTTAACTGGTATGCATTGCCCAGGGGTAATCAGGTGTGCATGACCTATTTTCAAAAACAGCGGCGAATATTTGATAAAGTCAAGTGGCCACGGAGTAGTTATCTTCAGGAATGGAGCCAAATTCAGATGTCCATCTTCTGAATTTGGCGCCGCTTCCACTGGATTGTTGCACCGAAGGGGGTTAAATGTACTAGGAGAGAGCATGACGTCAGCCCCGTAGCTTCCGCAAGCAATCCTCTCATAGAGGAGTGTCCTCTCTTTAATGAAAAAAACAGTGAGTGTGAAAGCGAGCTGGTGATAATTAATCATAATGTGATACCTGAGATTGGGGTGCGAAAAAATTAAGGAACTTTCAAGACGAAGGAAAAGACAAAAGAGAATGTCTCAAAACATTGTGACATTCTCCTCTGTTGTCTTTTTCTTCGACTTGAAAGTTTAATTGTTCCGCACCACAGTTTCAGGTGCTAGATTATGATTAATTTTGCTCTCATAATATTTTAAACCTCCTCGCTTGCGCTGACCGACCGAGAAGTAGCGAGAGTTCAAAAGCTACTGGAAAGCCGCCCCCAGAACAAGCAGAGCGATGCCTCGTCTGCTCACGTTTTTGGTGAGAGTAGAATATCCCTCCCAGTATTTCTTCGGAGTTGACAAAGCATCATTTTGTAATACAAATTTAACCAAACCAAATTTCGGGAATGTACTTTGAAGTCGGGAATTGTACTTTCCTCGGAAAGTACCCGAAAAAAATACTTCAAGTAAAGTACAAGTACATACTCCGAGAATGTACTTCAAGTAAAGTACAAGTTTCCTAAACCTACTTGAAGTAGTACTTTAAGTACAATGTACTTGAAGTACTTCCCAACACTGAATAAAAACGGTAAACAAACGTATAATCAAACAAACCGGTGTCTTTTAACTAAAACGGAAATGTATCGCACACACTGCGATGGTGACGAAAGGGCGAGTGACACAATTATATTGTGCTTCTTATTTTATTTTTAAGTATAAAATTGTAGTCAAAGTTTGAAAACTTTTTAAAGTGTAAGATGAAGTTTAAAATAAAAATTATTTAGTTATTTATTTTAGAGTCAACGGTGCTGTGTTGTTCCAGTTTTTGTCCCTAATATTAAAGCTTTTTTTTTGCTTTTTTAATTATGTTTTTTTGCTTGGGGATTTTTCATTAAGCCATAAGCGAATCAGCCCTGCTGACTCGTCTGTGCATTTGTCAGCGCTAGATGCTCGTGGGATTCAGCATTGACGAAGACGGCAGTTACTCTTTCCCCCACTCCAGCGGTCCCTCCAGAAGGTTCTGTAGAGCCACTGAGTCATCAACCACTAGTCACCAATCTTGGAGTGGGGAGAAAAAGCTAGGGCACTCGCCAAGCTGAAATATGCGGGCTTCAAAAGGGTGGTGAGCTAGGCTAGGTATGATGATGACATGTCGAACATAACAGCGCACAAGGGACAAGGACAATCACAAAAGGGAAGGAACAGCGCTTGTGTGTCTTGCGAATACCTTTCCTTTGTCTATGTCCTTTGTGCGCTGTTATGTTCAACATATACGGGCTACTGTACGCGCTAATGTGCGACTACAGCCTCAGATAGCCGAGTGATCAGGCCACTAGTGAATCCCATAGTCACTGACAACTTACGAAACGCAGGGTGTGGATTATTATGTTCACGTTTCTTCCTGCGTCATTTTATTTTCGGCGTTCTTTTCGTCTAATGCCGCAAGCTCATTGGTTGCGGAGCGATAATGAGATGCTCGGAATTCGACACGCCTTGTGCTTATCTAGCCTAACCTAACCTAACCTAACCTAGCCTAACCTAACCTAACCTAACCTAACGAACCTAACCTAACCTGAACTAAGCTAACCTAACCTAACCTAACCTACTACCTAACCTAACCTAACCCAACCCAGTCGAACCTAACCAGCCCGATCTTATTCATCGGGCTAAAGTCAAACCTGTCACACCTGAGATTTTGCAATTTTGGATTGAGATGAATCAGAAGCTCGTTTGTGTCTTCACCTCGTCTTCGTCGTTTCAGCTGTTTTTATCGTGTGTAACGTTTACCAATTCACCCAATTCTCTAAGTTAGTACAGTAGTTCACCTCATTCTTGTTTATTACAGCTTTAAATATGACTGAATGTGGGACTGTGTTACCTGAATGTTCAACCCTCGTTCGTTTATTTTCAGGCCAGAAATTTGCCATGTTGGAGATGAAGCTGCTGATGGCGAAGGTGCTTCGCGAGTGCCGAATCGTCTCTTCAGAACCGTTAGAAAACCTCGATGTTGCTTACGAAGTTATTGTGAAGGATATTGGAGGTAACAAAGTGTGGGTACAAAGGCGAACAGAAATACACTCACCCGAGCGATGAACGCACAGTCGGCTTCAAATACCATCCTTGGCCAACTGTCGAAACATTCCTCTTCAGGGATACCTTTTTTATTTTTAAATAAAACCTCCACACTTATAATATACAATTGATTCTTGATCGACGGCCTTTCTTCTATAACCCCCCCTTTTTTTCGTTTTCCTACGCCATTGTAAATATTGTCCTGTTAACATTTTCTTCAGGCATAACATCGTTTGTCAGATGAACACGAATGAAACAATCAGCCTTTGACAAATTGTAGCGTAACCATGCTAAAATCAAAATATTATGAAGGATAATTCATGTTACATTTCCATCTGCAAAAGTTGGCAAAAAGATAAAAATCGGAGATGACTCAAATGCACAATCAGTGAACGTTAAGATACGTGGACAGCTTGGCGTTGCGGAATTCCTGTGACATCGAGGGAATCTAATTTTTTATTCTTCGTGCTTCATCAAATATATGTATAAAATACAGTGTGTTTCACCAACGACTGAAAATATATTTTTGAAAACATAAACTGTATTAAAAAATAATATTTATCTACCGCGGGTGTCCCAAATAGATGCCAGGCTCTTTAAATCGACCGCAAAATTCGGTTTCTTAACGTATCGCGCTACGATTTTGTGCAGCGTTACCCACAGATGGTGTTTTGTTTATGTAAAGTTTGCAAAGAGCAAATTTACCTGAGGAAAAAGGCATAGCTCCCATAGAAATCCAGCGAACCCACCGGTCTTCAAACAATACGGCGCCGTTTCGCACGGGGAACAAGAGATGGCGCAAGCGGTCGCGACGCCAACTGCCGCCAACGAAGGAGTCTACAGCGCGGGCAGCCGGCGTCTTCAGCAGACGATCTTTTCGACTCAAACGCGGCGCGCGTTTCGCAGGCGGCGGCAGTTGCAGAAACGAAAACAGGCGCGGTAAGAACAAGCAACTGCAAAACAGACGACATAAGTACCACGAAAAAAAACGTAAAAATAACCCGACAAACCATTTTTATATCGATAATGTGACTATTCAATGTGTTTTATTAGTGAGGATGATAAAATCATGCATTGGCAACTGACATCAAAAAGCTCGCGCCACTTTTGAGTCGAAAAGATCGTCTGCTAAAGACGCCGGCTCTCGGCGCCGTATGCTCGTTCCTTGGCGGCAGTTAGCGTCGCGACCGCTCGCGCCAGCTCTTGTCTCCCGTGCAAAACGGCGCCGTATTGTTTGAAGACCGGTGGCTTCGCTGCGTTTTTATGGCAGCTAAGCCTTTTTCTTTCTTTACTTATTCCTCGGGTATGTTCGCTCTTTGCAAATGTTACAAAAAAAAAAAAGCACCATCTGTGGGCAACGCGCTGCACAAAATTGTAGCGCGATAGGTTAAGAAACCGAATTTTGAGGTCGATTCAAAGAGCCTGGCCGCTACTTGGGACACCTGGTGTATACATATATAGAGAGAGAGAGAAAGAGAGAGGGAGAGAGAGAGTCTATCGTGCGGCTTTTGGAGGAGCCAGGTGTTTTGGATTAGCACAATTCATCGACGTCATGGGCCACGTGATGTAGCCAAGGTGTGTCAATATTTCGCCTTATGTAACCAGTCTTGAAAAAAGTCTTTCAGGCCGAGACGTCGACAAACTTTACGAATATTATATTATAAAGCTCCAAACAACCGTCTCATACGTTTTTCTGTCCTAAATATATACAGAGAACTCAGGCCAAATCGCTACTGCGAAAACTACCCATCGCACGAAAAAAGGATTGTGTCGTTTTGCACTCTTAGAAAAAGGTAGTCACATGCGACTACATTTGGGGTGGTAAAACGTTGTCCCAAATATAATGACCCTATAGGGTAAAAATGACGACTCCACATGTAGTCAAAAAGCAGGTAGTCATCACATTTGACTACCCCCAAAAGCAACATGGCGGCCGGTTAGCGAGGCTCGGATTTCCCGGTAAGGCCTAGCGAACAGCACGGCTTTTCGGCCGAGTGAGAGAATAGGGCGCATACGCCTATTCGACGTCTTCCAAGCGCCATCAGACACTCTAAACATCCGTCTTTAGACACCGGTACCGTACCTATTAGCAGGAAGGACGGCAGCGTGTTTGCCGGAATCGCCGCGATTGCACCTGACGGCATCTCGCTAGATTTACTGTATTTTTACCGCCGGCGGAGAACGCTCAAAAAGAAATCGTAACGCGAGGAATGGGCATGCTGACTTTATTGAAGACAACGTATGCTTGTCGTATGCGGCGATGCATCGCTGGGCACTTTCGTCGACACCGACGGGAGGCGTTCAACTCGCACCAACGCCCCGCTATCTTTCTGTTTTTTCCTCCATCTCTTCTTGTTTCTGCCTACCTCAACCGACGTGGTTATCCATTGCTGCCTGCACTTCGCAGCTCTTCGACACAGAACAATCATTTAGGTGGCTGAGTGGCACAATTATTACGATTGTTATCAAACTGAGAGGCACGTAGGGAGCCCAGTGGACCGCATGCCAGCTGTTTGTAATCAATAGCTACAGGACTGCACAACACTTAGCTCATTGAATCAGGCGGCAGCTTGCGCCACCTAGGAAGTGTAGTAGTAACCGCTAGATGGCACTAAAAAAATGCTCATTCACCGACTCATACTACTGTACTGAACACGTACAACAACTCATGCGCCAACACACACCAACCACGATACCGAACACTGTTACAGGCACATACATATCAACAGTACAACAAGGCACAAGCAACTGCAACACAACACCTCAGCGACTCTCTACTCTAACCACCCTACCGACCCGATTCGTATATATGCCCTACCATGTTCTGACAAGGATTAGGCAAGTGACTGCGGCTGTTTACTAGATGAATACAAAGAGTGTCTGCAAGTATTATTAGTATACAGGTGATCTATGTATTTAAATTGGCAGGCTAGACACCTCTCTTAATCTAGCGCTTCGAGGGGCAACATGATATGAAAGTAATCGGCTAAAGTAACACCGCACGGCATGCTCCCGATCAGTTTCGGTTTCAGATTCACGCAGTGATAAGCTTACTAAAGCCATGTTGCCCCATGCTCGTTTCGCGCGTGTAATAGCAGCAAAAGTTACAATAATATCTGCATTCCTAGTCAGTAATCGGCTAAAGGTAACATAATTCTTAGTCTTGTGTTGTTTAATTCGTTCTTTTTCACTTAAATTTAGTGCTTGAGAATAGGTGACAATTGTAGCGGGCAAACGCTGGCGGCACGCTTTCCCGTGTTGATCGAGTGACCGATGAGTCGCTCTACTCGCTCCACTTTAAAATCCCTAAATTATACTTATGTGAAGAAAAAAAAGGATTGGGGTACCTGTAAAAGAAACAAAAACAACTAGCATAGCCGAGGTTTCTTTTTTTTTGTGCTGCATTCGGAGAACATATACACCCATATCAAATTATTTTAAATCTTTCAGTTTTCTGTTGACAACAAAAGGTTGGCACTTTCCAAGTATGGGGACACTTGATATAAACAGTGTATTAAGCTCAAAACATTAGGGCATTACAACCAAAACTATACTGTATATATATGTATAAAGTGGCTATAATGAAGACAAAGTGTTCAGGTGGCAATTGTTTGTATTCTTTTATTTTCCAAACCTGATTATACAATTTTATATTGAAAATATTTTCCTCTAAAAATAAATAAAACTTTTAAAACAACCTTGTAGGTACTTTTGAAACATTGTGGAAATGGAAATCTGAAAAGGAGTCTTTTCCAGCACTGGACTATCAAACTATAATAATTATAGTAATGATACTTTCTGAAGCCAGAAACAACCTTGCAGCCTTCTTATTGGCACCTTTGAATATGAAACAAACCAGAAAACTTACATGAAAACAGGGAACATTTAACCAAAAAAACAATGTTATGTATGCATTACAAACATATTAAATCATCAAAATATGCAACATCACAGTCATTTCACCATTCTAAAAAAAAATACCTGAAAATATGTATAACACAAAAAGGGATATGATTTACACCAAGCAAGATACTGGGCCATAGAACCAAAGTTTCAACAATAAAAAAAAGTATGAGGGGGTACCCAAAAATAACCGGAATGAATTTCAGGAGGCCGGGCATTCGTAGTACCAGCATCCACCTCTTGCAGCGCTATGCGGCACCCTTCCCAAGTCAGTTTGCCGACCGGCGTCGTCTGCTAAGGATCTAGCGGCATGTTGTGAATTTTTTCCCCAAGCGCTTCAAAATCATTCCTCGTTTTTTGCAATGTCTGACTTGAAGGACCTTCCACATTCATAAAATGATTTCCTTTCAAGACTTTTCATATGGGTGAACAGAAAAAAGTCACACGGGGCGAGGTCCTGAGAATACGGGAGGTGGAGAAGCGGTGTCATGCCATTTTTGATAAAAAATTGTTGCACTGACAGGGCAGTGTCTGCTGGGGCATTGTTGTGATGGAACTATCATTCCCCTTTCCCTCATATCGGGGCATTTCTGCCTTACTGAGTTTCGCAAGTGTCGCGAAATTCCCAGGTAAAACACCTGATTAACAGATTCACCAAGAGGAACAAACTCGGAGTGAACAATGCCCAAATTTTTCTGTGTTTTCCTCAGTTGAGGAGGTTGAGGGTCGCCCAGAACGAGGTTGGTCATCGATCAATAATTCACCAGTCTTAAAGCGAGAAAACCACTCATAGACTTGCGATTTCTTATTAGCATCTTCTTTGTAAGCTCTCTGAAGCATTACAAGAGTTTCCGGCACAGTTTTACCTAAAGCAATATTTCACAGCCGCATGTTGTTCCTTCATATCAGACATTGCAACAAAAAAAAACGATTTTGAAGTGCTTGGAAAAAATATTTATAGCAGACAATGCCAGTCGGCAAACTCGCTCGGAAGGGGTGCTGCAAAGCGCTGCTAGCGGCGGAAGCTGGTACTACAAACAGCCCGCCTTTCAGAAATTCATTCCGGTTACTTTTGCATCCACCCTGGTACGAATCACTGCACCAAAAGCTTTCGATATATGCCATGTTTAAAAAAAAGATGGCAACCAGTCAAATAGACTCAATAGACCTTATGAAAAATTGTTTGGTGATCTGACAACACTGAGAGCGTCGCCATTTTAATGTTGGCAAGCGTCGTCGGTACCAAAGCACGGTGGAGGCATCAGAGAGAGCCGTACGGGCAGTGTACGATAGCGCAGCAGCTGTTTTCCGCCTTCTGACCATGAAATGTGGACAAACAGTTTAAACAACCTACCGCAACTGTCTGATGAAGCTCTAGGAGGCCTGTGCACGCTGGCAACAACCTCGTCGAAGCAGCGGAGCAAGTCCTACGCCTTTGCTGTGGAAGCTTACACACTGCGGGTTGTCGCCAGCGTGTGCACAGGCCTCCGAAAGTTTCGTCAGACAGTTGCGGTAGGTTGTTTAAACTGTTCGTCCACGTTCCATGGTCAGAAGGCGGAAAACACAGCTGCCGCGCCATCGCACACTGCCCTCCACCGTGCTTCAGTACCGACAACGCTTGCTAACATTAAAATAGTGACGCTCTCAGTGTTGTCAGACTACCAAGCAATTTCGCATAAGGTTAATTGAGATGAGGCAATTTTCTCTGTAACATCAAGCAACATCGGCCACAGTGTGTGCCCAAACAATGGCAGACTTCGATAATTGGTGCTGCAGCTACCATACTCCGTTCACCTCTAAGCTGAGACTGTGGTGGAAGCTACGTCCTCGTTAGACCAGTCATACGCCTCTCTTTTGCCACATCATCACGCTCCCGGCCATACCCACGCGCAAAGAGCTGGGTCAGGTGATAAGAGCAGTGATGTGATTGGTCATAGCCATTTTGGAGCAGCTGTTGGAGCAGCCAAAAGTTCATTTTGGAGAAGCAAAAAGAGCTTTTGGAGCATAACCGCACACTTCATTTTCATTTATATCACTGCAAATGTGAGGAGAGACGGCAAATATTAGGAGAACAAACACTAGCTGTTTAGTTGCTTGTGGAAGCACCAGACACGGTAACAAGAAGACGACTGATGAAGAACAGCGCAAACTGCCGTGAATGATTATTTTAGGTACGAAATCCCACTGAAGAAATGTTAAAATACAATCATTTTGAGCACCTAGATTTATGTGTCCTTCAAGTTCTAAGGGGGGTTGTAACAAAACTGCAATTCTTAATTCAGACAAAAAAACAAAGCATAAAAATAAACCTACAAGAGTCCATATATACCTTCTTGCACCCCGTCTCGCTCTGGAGGAGTACCTTTCCCCTTAGTACGCGGGTGCGCTGCGGCGAAGCAAGACACGCAACATCGCGACGCCTAGTTCGCAATGTGTTGCTTCACTGCATTACTACCACTATGCGGTGAGAAGCGCACTCAACAAAGCTAACTAACCCACCAGAACAGACCACGAACACGAGACTTGTTGCGAAACTTCTGAGTACTGTCAGTGCTTGAGTGCGAAATGCAAATCAAATAGTACGTTATTTGAGGCGATTATCGAAAGTCCTGAAAACCCGCACGAGCCTACACTAACGATTCGCCCCGGTAGCGAGGCCTGCAGCTGTTATATTTTCAGTATTATTTAATTGAACTTAAGTTCTGGTGCAATGTTGGCGCAAATTCCTCACATTTTGGTCAAATGTAGCAAGTGTAGCAGAATAAGCACTTTGGCGCAGTTTGGCACAAATGGTGCAGCAATCACATCACTGGGTGATAAGAGGAGGCGGCTGATTGGTCCGGCAGGGTGAACATAGTATAGATGGTGCACACTTTTGAAAAGGGTCTATTCAAGGGTAGCTGACAAGCTGTTGGTGGCTGCAATACAAATAGCAGAAGCGCATACTGCAATGTTCACTCGTCTCCTATCATTTTATATAGCCTTTGTTCTTCTCATGGGCAACACTGGATCCCACCGCTGCCGGCATGTCGTGGTCGAGACAGGTTAACGACGACAACTGATTTATTGCATACAATACGTGGTCTTGTGGGTTGTCGGGCTGGTGGCATCGATTACATGATGGGCCTTGTCTGCTAACCCTCTTTCGCATCTTTTTGCTGGTGCTTGCCACATGAGGTGCTGTGCTCGGCGGTGGGCTCCGGTGTTGCCCACAGCAGTTCTAAATCACTATAAAAAAAAAACAGGGTGACAAACCTGTAACAATGTAGCAAACAGAGATGTTTTAGGCTGGCTTCACACGAAAAATCTTTTTCAACATTTTGACATCACAAGGCAAACAGAATTCTGGAAGTTTCACGATCTAAACCAACAAGCACGCACCCCAAAGGATTGAGGATCCATTCCACCGCCTGGCCATGGTCTGACGAGCAGCTGAAATCTCGTTACATCTTGAAGTCGCAATAGCTGCAATTCCAGTCTCTTGAGTTCACGAGCAGCAACCGCTGAAATAGCAACATGCTATTTCTGGTATGATCACCATCCAAAAATACAATTAGTTCATGCTGTATAGACCCAAACTTTTGGAGTGATAACATGCAACTATGCCTATGTCTTTTGCTGATGCACCTGGAACCATAAATTACAAAACCAGAAAAAATAAACCAATCAAATTTTGTTGTCAATTAACCTTCTGACCCTGCAGTGATAATGAAATTAAACTACAAGCATATACAGATTCATTATAAAAATATGTTTAATATCTATCTTGAATGAATTGCTATATTTTTATTGTAAATGTCCCATTCTTGCGAGCACATCCAACGCAGTCATTGAAATGTGACAGAGACATCTTGGGACATTTGGGATGCGAGTCACCTTACCACGGCCATTGCTAGCCTGGCTGCAAGCATGCCAGTTGACAGTGTCACCAAATACTTTACCAGGAAAAATACATTTGTCTCCATTCATTTACGCCAGCGCACCCACAGTGCCAAATGTTGCTCTCCTAGCGGTGTAGACACCACGCATCTGAGAGAATGCATGAGGATCACACCGTCCACGCTGTACAGTAGTCATGCCGCACCAAGGGAGAGGGCTGCCGTGGGCACACCGAGATACCGGGTTTGCCGAGACAGTAGAGGCAGCTGTCTCGACTAGTGCTCCAGGTGTCCGTAACCATAGATGGCAACAGTCATCTATTGTTGCCATCAATCGTCCCAATAGACAGATCTCACTAAGCGTTCCACGCATGCGTGATGCCGCCATAACTTTAGTTCACAGGAGGCAGGAGGCAGTGCACGAGACGGCTCGTGTCGTCTCGTCACGTGCAAAGCTCCAGCGGGGTTCTCCCACATGCAGAAAGACTAAAGTTCCTTTGATGCATTGTGGCAGCGGCGGCTTAACGAAACTGGCTGGTGAGATTGGTCTATTCAAAGGCAAAAACCCTGAGGCTGCTGCACATCCAGTCGTTCCAACCACGCAAAGCCTGTTCGTGCCAAGGCCATTGGATTCTCATGGGGTGAGATATTTTCATAGTAAAGTATTTGGTGTCGTCATGTCACACCCTGGTGGTTTTCAACACCCATGGGCTATATAATTCCTCTTCACTTTCAAAGACTTCTGTTACGTCAGAAAGATGAGAGGTTGAAAACAGGGATGAAGAAGAACGTCAGAAGAAATGGAGAGGTGAAGCAAAGCGACTGACCGAATCGTCCTGGGCGAGCCAACGCAGGACACCTGTTTGCGCGGAGTGCGGGCTGGGGTGGTGTGTTGCCTAACCTGGGGGGCCTTTGAAGGAAACCTAGCCCGGGCTTGGCTGAACTGCCAAGACCCCAGTTTCATCAGACACGGGGACACCTAGCACAGCCAGGCATGCAGGGGGTCTGAACCCACGCTGGGCTCGGGGCTCGTGGTGATTGGTGACAGCACTCACCAAACACCCACAAGCGCACAAGTCTCCTGCGGCAACGCAACCCTGTAAAAAGGCATTCAGTACATGAAGTAGATACTGATCAAGCCAAGCGAGAGATACATTTCAAGTTGAAAAAAATGAAGGCTCAGCTCAGACATATGATAGATGCCCAAGTGCAGTTGTTTGTCAAAACCAATGTATTTTACATGCTCCAAGTGAACTAATAGTTATCATAGATAAATTCAAAGCTACAAATCAAACTGTGCCCAAAATACTGAAAGCTGAGCGTAAGTATGCACAGCTTGCTTAACCGAAATACCTAATAATGTTTTTGTTTTCACTTGTCTTTCTTATTAGGTGACACCTCTTTTTCAACTACAAATGGAATGTGCTCATGTGAAACCTATAACTTCATGATAAATCTGGGTCATTCCTCCTCTACAGTGTGCTGGTTTGCTCCAGTCTTGGGTAAGTTACTTTTAAAAAGTAATTCGTTACAGTTACAGTTAATTTCAGAAAAAGTTGCGAAGTTACCGTTACAGTTACCGCAACAAAAGAGTAACTCGTTACAGTTACAGTTACTTTTAAAAAGTAACGACGTTACTTTTCAGTTACTTTTCTATAACACAAAACATTAAGAAAAACTAGAAAACGCCCCTCACTACGTTTTATTGCATAAAATGAAAAAAGTACGCTTTTTACTTCATATTGTAACTTAGCAGCAGTTGCTTGTCGAAATTAGTGTTTGAAAGTTTCCACGCCAGAGTAGTGGCGCAAATCAAAATGCGAAACATGCGCAGCGCCTTTCGCGTGTATTGTTGTTTCACGGTTGATTCATCCGACTAAAAGCGTTTGCGCTTTAAAAAACAAAAAAACCACAACATAGATAGTGCTTTAAAACACTAAGATGTAAGTGTTCAGTCACAAAGTACAAGCGCGTGCGTAAAGATAACTAGATTTTTTTATCAAATCTACGCGTGGCTATATAAGGAGTATTCACTGGGCGCCATATTTGTGGGTGCTGTCTAGGGCGCATGCTCAGAACGAGCCCCCATTAATAGGCTGCTAAGACCGGCCATTTCGGCGGTGTGGAATGCACGTTGCAAAAGAACCCTGGAAGCTAGCCATCAGCATGCGCTCAGCTGTCGCGCACACAGCTATGGCCGCCAATGAATACTTCTTATTTTCGGGTCGTGACTCGCGACAAAGAACGTATTCACAAGTTTGTGCAAAGCCAATTTGACACTCGAAATGTCGGAACAGACGATTTGGAAAGTGCAAGATGTAGCTAAATAGTACTCGTTCTGTGATATATTGTTCATAAAAAGCTGAAAAGTAACGACAAAAGTAACGTCGTTACTTTCATTGTTACCTCAGAAAAAAGTAACTCGTTACAGTTTCAAGTTACATTTTTAAAAAGTAACTCGTTACAGTTACAAGTTACCAAAAAAGTAACGAAGTTACAGTAACGCGTTACTAGTAACGCGTTACTACCCAAGGCTGGTGAGCAAACTTTGAGCAAACTTTGCTCAAAATAAAATCAGGTGGCCTCATCTCGGTCTCAAGAAAGAAATTGTCAAGGCTACTGCTGCCTTAGCAAAGCTTTTTCCTGAGGCTTCCTTAGATAGACCGACTGAGTTACTTTCGAACAAACCAGCCAATAAATAGATTATGGACAAACAGAATCAAGATTAGACATTCTACTGAAACGAGTAGCCAAATGAAATCACCAATTAGCTGAATGCTCAGGCGGTCGTAACCTGCCAGCTTGGTAGCCCTCAACAAAAACTCTTTTCATTGCATCAGTGGGCAAAGTAGATGTGAAACACGTGCACGACAAAGATAGGCATTGCATGATGGTTCCCACATCAATCGTAGCTGGCGTCCTAGGACACTGTCACATGGCACGTCCCGATGTCGCATTGTGGTGAGCTGGCAGACGCAAGCAGAGATTGCAACCGCATATTTCGGTCATTCCACTGCAGTGTCAGCTGTATGCCGTTTGAATGTTTTCGCGCTCTGCGAAGTTACTGCAAGCACCATGAATGACAAGGAAGATGTTGTGATATCACCATCTCAACTACAAACAAACAAAGCATTGCAACAACGACAATGATGCCGAGAAGCGGTGCTAAAATGCTGAAAGGTAGGGCATGCTTTGGTTTTGCAGCATAATTGGTTTTGCTCTAAAGTTCAGAAGGTGAAGAGGAATTGCAACGGCCAGGGTCCTCTGGGGTAACAACCGCTACGAAGTCACGTAAACACTGTGGAAGGTGTTAGCTGTGCCGAGGCTCACGTTTCGTAATGACGCACTGTGCCTGTTGTCAGGCGCCCGTCACTATATACCTCGAGCAGTGCGAGAAAGATGTGCGTAGATAAACAGTGAGATCCAGTCAAGCAGCACCAAAACAGGGCCTGGAAGGGTACATGGGCTCATCCAGCTTTGACACCAGAGAGGCCTGAGCCAAGCTGGGCTTTGAGTGGTGCCTGAGCAGAATGCACGAAGGAGGACCAGACACGCCTTCCTTCATGTACGTCACAAAAAGGTGCCTACCGCACACTATTAAGTATATAGGAGGTCGAATTGGACGCAGTCTTTCCTCGAAATAAGCTTTAGTTACTTTCTATGATCCCGGGTGTTCCTTGGGGTCTCGTGAAATGACAGCCTTGGCAAGTTCTTGCCCACAGGTACCACGACAAATGCCAAACACAGCACCAAGAATACAAGAACGCACCGAGAGAGGCTTATTTTCATCCACATTTTCTGCCTTGTATAGGAAAGCGACGCACCCTTGTGGTGATAGCTGGAAACTGGCAATTGAGCAGGCATTATCAGTATACAGGAGGCTATGCTCCATGACCATTAAAATCTTAATCTTACTTATGCTCCATGACACCTATCCAGGCAGGTCAGTCATGAAGAGCTTGGCACGCACTATCTTCTTGTACCCCGGTGTTGACAAAGACATCTAAGACCATGTAAGAAGGTGCGAAATATGTGCCCAGTCCTGTTAAATGCCCCTGGTGCAGGTTCGGGTCCGCTGATTGGATACCAAGCAGCGCTGAACATGACTGATATTATGCCGTACTGCTGGAGAGTTACGTAGTACTGATCGTGTTCCACTCGGACACAAAGCAGATAGAAGCATCGCCGGAGACCACAGTGGAAGCCCAGTGTGACATCTTTGATTGATTTGGACAGCCAATGACACTTGTGTTTGACAGCGGACCCAGATTAATAGTACTGTTTTCAAACAGTTTTTACAATGGTCATGTACATCACCCCACCACCACTTTGTATCACCCGCAGTTCATCGGGTCATCCAAGTATGCGATATGTGGAGACAAGGGTGCATTCATGAGGTTCAACCTCACAGTCTTGGAACCAGGCTTGCAAGCACTTACCCACTGTTGTTGAATTTCCACTGCTGCAGAACCTCAGCAAAAGGTAGGAAGTATTCTTCTTAACTGTTATTTGGCTACCACATCAGATCCCAGATTGATTTTTGTCTATATGCATCTCGACTCGTCCCCGCACATGGGAGGCAACCATCCTTTTGGTGTGGGACAGACTGTGTGGGCGCGCAGTTTAGGCCTAGTGTGGATTCCTGAAATTGTCTGCTCACTTGATGGTATACGAATGACAACAGTAGGCACTTCAAGAGGACAGCAACAACAGCAGGCGGATCAGCTCTGGACACAGCTTCCCCACAAGTGGACCGGCCTGCCTGTAGTAATTTTTTGACAGAGAGGCAACAATGATGGAGGTTCGGTGGTTCAATGATCAGGCTGCTCCTTGGCAGCAGGAGACATCCAAAAAGGGCTGGTAGGGCGGCCAGGTGATGGGGTACCCTGATGGGAGACGAGTAGTGGCCGGGGTTCACAGTCAGCGCGAACCCTGCCGGCGACAAAGCAGAGGTGATTGACTTTTAGGTTTAGGTTTAATTAATTATAGAGCAGAACATCAGAACTCAAGAACAAGAATGGCAAAAGAGGTGCAAGCTCCGGCTCGAACTTGCACTCATAAAAGTACAAACAGTGTTTGTGACAACGTAACAAACTAGTAAGAGCCAATTATTAGATTCTCCTTTCCTTATATTTTTTTAAACAAAACCTCAAGAAAGACATTAAGGGGGTACAGAATCAAAACTTGGAATATCCCCGGAACACTTCGAAATGAGTGAAATATGATCCATGATATCCGTAAATGATAATCACACGCTTGTATTTTCAGCAGATGGCTATATTTTTTCTTCCAACCGACAGATTCTGGCGAGCGCTTCAAAATCAGCCATCGAGTCGGCACGACGCATCTCGGGATATTTGCCCGTGACGTCGCGCTCGCAACGTCACGGGCCCATACGAGGCCAAGGGTATAGTAATTACGATCGTCGTCACTAGGTGGCGCCAGCTTTATCTCAGCGCGTTACAATTCTGCCAAGTGGGAATGCCCGAGGTACGGTGTACTAGACCCACTGATCTCTATGTCTATTTGCTGGATCGCGTTTGACCAGCTCTGCCTATGGACGGGAATGCGGCCACGGTCAACCATCTTTTTGATGAGTTATATTATCTCTAACCATCATAGTAATATGGCGGACAGCGCTATGGCGGCAGGCTGCCATAAAATAGCCGTGGATCTAGTACACTGTACCGTGGGTGATATTTTGTGCTTGATTGAAGTTGCTCGACGAAGCAGATTCTCGAAACCCGGTGTGAACGGTAGCCTCATCTTTGAGGACCCGGCGAAAGTTCTACGAAAGCGCAGCACCGAGGGAAAGCAGCGCAGCTCGCATCGAAAGCAGACGCCGTACCGGCGTCTGCGTTTCTGATGCGTGCTGTGGCTACTTTTCCCCGGTGCTGCGATTTCGTGTAACTTTCTCCGGGTCTCACAAAGGTCGAGCTATCGTTCACGCCGGATTTCAACAATATGTTTCGTCAAACAATTTCGATCAAGAACGAAATATAAACCACCGCTAGTTTTGCCACAACGCTGTCTGCCCATGGATGGATGGTAGTGGGTGCACCAGCTGTACATCGGCTAGAGGTAATATAACTCTACCAAAAAGATGGCCGCCAGTGGCCGCATTCGCGGCGCAGGCAAACGCGATCCAGAAAATAGACATAGAGATCAGTGACTATACCTGAGAGGTGCGCCAAGTACCGCTTGCTCCCGCACGCCTCCATCGGACACGCCACACCGTGGCGTAGCTCCTGATGGGCCCGTGACGTGAGACATTCCAACGAAGCTCAGACCTCAACTACCAGGTGGTATTAGGAAATTGTTTTATTTGTTTTAAAATTGCTTTTCTTGCATTTACAGACAAAAGACTGCTGTTTGTGAGCTGCTGTCATGGAGTCAGACCATGTCTACACAAAGAAATAGGCGCTAAAATTTTGCTTCCGTACCCCATTAAAGCAGAACGAAAAACTACTACTCTCCCATTCTTAATATTTTTTTAACATTAGCTATAGGGAGACTACAATAATAAAAATACCAGAACACGACACTTATCTTCCAATAGACACAGTAGTCAATGAGAAATGATATTGGAAAAACTTCATATCCGAGGAAAATTGGTCATATATGAGATAGTTGCAGTCAGAGGAAAATGTCGGCTTAACGGCTGCTGTTGAGGTCACAGGTATTTATGATAAAAATGTTTTCTCAGAAGAAAAACCGAAAGAGAAACAATTATTTTCACAGCACTGCGATTCACCGAAAACACCCGTCTTGAACGGAGGAGATGCTAGCTCCTTCGCGTACGGGCAGCCGTCGATGAAGCTTCGTGTCGGGTGCTGGTGCACGCTGGTTCTTCGACAGAGGGTTTCGAGCGAAGAGGCCAATCAAGACAGCGGCCGTCTTGTAAACACCAACTTCTTGGGAGGCCGGAGCTGGGTGGCCATCTTGCGCGCTGACTATATTCCATTCATCGCTAAGCTGAGACTGCGGTGAAAGCTACGTCCTCAATGGACCAGTCATACATCCCTCTTTCGCCACGTGATCACGCTCCCGCTCATTCCCACACACCGAGGACTGGGTCAGGTGATGAAAGGGAGGCGGCTGATTGGTTCGGCGGGCACGTAGTTCCCACTGCAGTCTCAGCTCAGAGCCGTGTATACAGAGAGTTTGGTCAATGGGAGCCGTGGGCAGAGCCTGCGAGTGCACCAGAAGCAGAAAGTGGGCTTGACATTCTCTCTTGGCCAACCAGAAGCCTAAAAGAATCCCTAGCGATAGTAGCGAGAAACTGTTTTAATCATAGGTATATGTTAGTATATGGTTTTAATAAGCACGTAAGTGTAAAGTGTAGTGACCTTTCATGGTTGAAAATAGGGTGCACGTGATGTTACGATCATGATCATGCAGAAAGATGTAAGAAACAAATGTGCCGCTCAACTCTGTTTTGCTCGGGGAGAGTGTGACCGCTCGGACGGTAGATTCCCGGCCCTCGGCGCACGGATTACGTCGATCGCTCCGCCAGTCGCACTCTTCCACCATAATTTTGAATGACCGTGATTGAAACATCACGTGCACCACATTTTCAGTCACCGAGAGTTACTCCGACGCACTTATTAAGTTTGTTTCTCGCAGCCACCACCAGGGTATTATTTCCAGCCTCTGATTGGCCACATCCGAATTTGTGAAGACGCCCTGAACACGCCCAGCCCGCTTTCGGCCAATGGCGCTTCCTCATTAGTCTCCTATATAGGGTGGTTCAAGTCACCAGGCTTGATCTAAAATGGACCGTAAAAATTGACGCCTGCTCGTAGCAATCTAAACTTTTCGTCAAAGGTGTATTTCACTGGTCGGTTTTTTCTTGTAAAATTACAAAGCGCAGTTCTCTTTCTGTAAAAAATAGGGCCAAGAAACTTGCCAGGGTCTACGGTGGGCGGCGACACAGACGACCAAGTCAAGTAGCGGGGTGTGTTTGGCGTTCGTATTGATAGATGGCGTCGGGAGCAGCGTCTGAAGGTGCAGCCGACCAGCTAAAGAAAGCAGACGACACGCAGACGAAATCTGTTGGCAGCAAAAGCACCGCCGTTATGCAGACGCGTTTTTATACTTTAAGTTTTGCTTTTATTGTTCGCACTTATTTTTTAACCGAAGATACAATTCAAAAAGATTATATTCATTTTAAAAAAACCACGGTGGTTTGCGAGCCGTCGCGATAAGGAGGTAGTGCCATCTATCAATACGAACGCCAAACACACCCCACTACTAAACCCCTGTCGTCTGCGTTGCTGCCCGTCGTAGAGCCTGGCAAGTTCCTTAGCCCAATTTTTACTAAAAAAGAACTACGCTTCGTAATATAAAAAAACCGACTTGTGAAATACACCTTTGACAAAAAGTTTCGATGGCTACATGCAGGCGTCGATTTTTACGGTCCATTTTAGTTCGCGCCTGATGACTTGAACCACCCTATACTTGCCAACGAATGGCCAAACGTTCTACATATATGACTCTGTCTCAGCTTAGGGGTGAACGGAGTATAGGGCAGCGTGTCTCAATGCAATGAAATTTTGTAAAGTACAAAACCGGGTACAGCAGAGCGACCGGCCAAGGGGAAAAGATCAGAAGGTTTAAAAGGCCACGTCTTGCAGGGCAGACTGGTAAAGTGAACGATCACGAGCGTTGGAACACCGTGAAGAACACCAGGGGCTTATTTACTGTCCTGAAAGAACTGAAGGAACATAAGTGTTGTAACACTGCAAAGAACCTCACAAGCTTATATACTGCCCTAAAAAAACTGAACAAGCACGAGCACAAGAACGTTGTGAAAACCCGCAGGGGCTCTTTTTGGGCCCAGCAAATAGTTAAACAGTCGAAAAAACGGGATGGGCCGACATTCTCGGCTCTACGCACCAAAATATAGCGGTAGCTGACGCGCCGAAATATAGTGGTAGCTGACGCACCAAAATGTAGTGATCCTCTGGTGGAGAGGCGACGATGTCGGTGGTTCGACGATCCGGCAGCAGGAGACATCCAGGAAGGGCCGGTAGAGCGGCAGCGCTATGGGGTGCCCTGGGAGGTGAGGAGGCAGAGGTGATTGAATTTTAGGTTTAGGTTTAATAAATAATAGAGCAGAACATCAAAACAAGAACGCAAACGGCGAAAGAGGCCGCTTGTAAAGGCACAAATAGTGCCCGTGACGACGCAACAATCTAGTAAAAGCCAATTACTACGCTGCCCCTGAATTTCAACCTGCTATTGAATTGGAAAGTTCGCGCACTACGTAAGTACGGCCAGGAGATCACAATCACGACAGGTGCAGCTCAGAAATTCAACCAGTCCGAGATTGATGAAAACAGTACGGGCGACACAGTCACATACCTCTAAGCATGTTTACCCTGGCGATCCTCGGTCTCAGTGTTCAATGGTTCCACACGATCATACAACTAATCATTTCTTTTTAAATACTCTTTGCAATAAAATACGGCAAAAAGATATCTTCATCTCAGTTCGGCAAACACCCACGTCGTTTGTTGTTGTTATGATGCCACAGGTAGTACATCCTACCACGGTCCACAGCTGTCGAGACCAGTGTTGCTGCTCGCGCTGACAAAATGTTGATTCCGCCGATTTACGCGAATTGCACAACAGATGTGACCTTGGCGGATCTTAAAGGATCACGAATGCTAAGGAAGAATATAATTTATAGTCTTTCTGTAGTTATCTAAGTTACTAATATCGACTGCCTGCACGTGACTATTGGATTCGAAAGTGACTACCCCCCTCAGCTGTTGTAGCCTGCAGAAGGGTGGTCGTTCCAGTCATTCCACAGCGATTTGTGGTCGTCACTTTGCCCAAAGTGTGGTAACTTGCCTTTTGGGGTAGTCAAAGCCTCCAAAGCGCCATTTGACTACCCAGGGTAGCCTTTTTTTTTAGAGTGTGGTCTTGGGCCAGGGGTTCATTTAGGAAAATTATTAAAGTTCGGAATAATTAAGTTGTTAATTATTTTTGCGTAATTAACTTTTCTAATATTGTGTTTAAGGGCTTGGTTTGAATTAAAAAATTGCTGAGCATCGTCGAAAAACACTAAATCAACATATTGCAGAACAATAGAAGGCACGCGAAGCATTTTACGGCTTTCTGAAAAACCGCACAAATTCGACGGGTTTTTAAGTTTCGGTTTGCTATCGGAGCTCATCTCGGCCCCGGCGGCACCGCGCCCCGTGGAGAGATAGTGCAACCAGTCTCTGCTGCGTCGCGCGATGACAGCGCAGCAGAGGTTGGTTGCACTATCTCTCCGCGGGGCGCGGTGCCGCCGGGGCCGAGATGAGCTCCGATAGCAAACCGAAACTTAAAAACCCGTCGAATTTGTGCGGTTTTTCAGAAAGCCGTAAAATGCTTCGCGTGCCTTCTATCGTTCTGAAATTTGTTAATTTAGTGTTTTTCGACAAGGCTGAGCAATTTTTTTAATTTAAACCACGCCCTTAAACACAATATTAAAAAAGTTAATTACGCAAAAATAATTAAAAATAACATTATCCCAGACATTAATAATTTTCCTAAATAGACCCCTGGCCCAGGACCAAAACGACACAAGCCGTTTTTCGTTGCGACGCGTAGTTTTCGCAATATCGACTTTGTCCACCTTCCGTGAAACACCCGGTATGTATACATATATACATACATATACATACACACAGATATATATATAAATATATATATATATATATATATATATATATATATATATATATATATATATATATATATATATATATATATATATATATATATATGTAGAAGCCACAGAGGGTCAAACAAACTGTGAAGGTTTAATTCAACATGTTACAGAAACCGCGACGTTTCGGAGGGGGACCCTCCTTCTTCAAGCGTGACATTGAAGAAGGAGGGTCCCCCTCCGAAACGTCGCGGTTTCTGTAACATGTTGAATTAAACCTTCAAAGTTTGTTTGACCCTCGGTGGCTTCTACTTTTATAAAAATACGCCTACAGCCTACTTAGCCCCAAGATGTCATATATATATATATATATATATATATATATATATATATATATACATACGGTTATTGCTCGTGACAGTTAATAGAGCAACGCTGACGGCGACGTACCATGCAACAACCACCGAGGACGGCGGCGTTAAAGGGGCCCTGCAATCATAATTAAGCGTCTACCTATTTTGCGGTTTCCACGTCTCTTGGGGTTCGGGCAAGCCAGCGGGCACGGAGAGAGTCACTAAATATCAGTGCGTCATATTTTAACCGGACGACGCGGAAACCTCCTCCACCGATGGGGGCGACCCGCGGTACCGAAAGCGCGCGATATGTGACGTCTTAGGTCCTGGGCTTGCTACTGGTCAGAGCCGCTAAAAGCTTCTTTTTAGTCGAAATACAAAATATAAGTGGCGCGAACCGTTTTAATTATCTATAAAAGTAGTTTTTGTTCAGTATTTGAGATCAGAAAAGAAACAAATGCAGTTTATAAAGTACGGAAACAAGAAATGATCCGTCGACATACCCGCCACCAATCGGTGGAAAAGGCGGCGCCTACTAGAAAGGAGTAGTGGGATCAGGTGCCGACACGGAAAGGTCCCGGATGTACGCGGCGGCGCTGCGGCCGTAGGGACCGAAGGACCCGGCCGGCTCTGAGCGTTCCCAAGGCCTTCGGTGAGCAGCTTTGTCTTGCGGTTTGGCCGTTTCGCGGTATGGCAGCGCGAAGTGGCTCCCATTCTGAACTGATCTTTACCCCGTGTTTGCTGTCGTTTGTGGCCAATGAACTGTCATGCCGAATTTGTGTTTAATCGCGCAGCAAATGCAATGAGAGCCGCTCTAGCTGCCCGCTGCATACAGCCTATCCAGAACACGCTTTAGTGGCGCCCTCTCGCGCCGTCGACACGGAGTACGGCAGCCGTGAGCGCTCGCTCAGCTCACCACCCCTCGTCTAGTTCACGGCCACTCAAGCAACCAAGGACGTCATGAAGGAGGTTATTTTTTGCTTGTTTTTGTAATTTTAATTTACCTATAACTTCTAAAATAAATCGAAATTCTAGAAAAGAAAAGTGTCATTAAGTTACTACGTTCAGTGCGCTCAGGTTTGGTGCAAATTAAAATTAGTAAAAAAGCCATCGCAGGGCCCCTTTAAGGTGGCGGCTGACAATATTTTGGCGGTAAACAACAGTAGTTCTGGCGGCAGAAGAAACCCAAACACCACGTGGTGAAGCGCTAAAAGCGTCCGTCTGCGTGACAAACATCCGCGAGCAGAAACACAACGCGAAGAGAATGACGTCGGTTCCGGTAGGGCCGTAAGCCAGCGAGCAAATCTCCATAGGCGGCATCCGTAAAGGCGTTAAAACAATGGCACGTGTATACGCAAGCCTCGAGCTTCCCACCCCTCCAACCCTCTCCTTTCTCTCCCGCGTAACCCAGGAGGAAATTGTGTTAGAAACGAAGCCACGGCCGCGGCGAGCCTAGTTGTTACAATGGCTCGCATTTTGAGGTGCCTCAAAAAGGGAAATCGCGGGGTCCCGGATTCGCCCCATGGTATTACCCTGTTACGAAGCAACTATACTTCGTTTCACCTTATGTGGTACCGCAGCGAAGGTTACGAGCGCGAGCTCATAGCGTTGGAAAGTGCCCTTAACGCACGAGAGCTTGTGCCGCCAAGATGTGCTCTAGAGCGAGGAGCTCGCGCTTGTAGCCTTTCCTGCGGTACATCATAAGGTGAAATAGAGTATAGACGCCAACCCCCGGAAGCGACGTTGGACTTCGTAGCGGGCAACCACAAGGCTACCACAATGCCCGCTGATATGACGTCGGTGCAAGCCATGTGTTGTCAACAACAGTATGAATGACGCGTGCAGTGATACATTTTGATTCATGGTCTGTGCAGGAACCACACTCGAAAAGTACCGCAAGTTTATTGTGAAAAAGGAAGCTATACTTCGTTCCACCCTAGCGTGGACTATTGTTAGCCGCGCATGCTAAAAGCGCGAGCTAGTTGCTATGCGTGAAGCATCGGCGGCTACACAAAGGCTCCTGCATCGAATGCTTCAGTCAAGGCAGTCAAGTGCAGCCGCTCGCACTTGGACAGCCGTTGCATTTAGTACATACAAAGGTGAGACGAAGTATTTGCGGCGAGATGTTCTGGTGGCGCCCTCCTATGGTTACCTTTTGTGACGTCCTTACCTCGTGAACAGCAAGTTTGATGGTGTTTGTAAAGAGCATGGTGGAACCTTCAAATCATAGCACTCTCAAACCAACACTGCCAACGCCGTCAAAATTAAAGTTCTTACATTACTCTTATTTCCTCCGATGGAAATCCTTTGCTGACGTCACAGTCAGCATTCGGCCTCTCTTGGAAGGCCGATCACAGCGAGGCTTTCAATCGCTCAAATCGCCAATAGGTGCCGCCGATACAGAAACGTCTCAAACTTTTTGTATTTTTTCGTTTAAAAGGTAAACCTAAAAACCCCAAAAAAAGATTTTTTTAAACATCTCAATAGACCATTTGCTGTCTTACCCAAGCATCAAGGAGAATGCAGGGATTGGTGTTCCACGCGCCACACGCGCACGCCTTTCGTGTATAAAAGATTCGAAGTAAATAACCAAAAGAAAGCATTGACGAACGCGCGTGCAAGATGCCATTTGTTTTAGGTTTTTGCTTTGGAAAAGTTACTACTGCTGAGGCCAGCACGTGCGGCGCGTGGAACACCAATCCCTGCATTCTCCTTGATGCTTGGGTAAGACAGCAATAGGTCTATTGGGACACGAGTGCAAAAAAAAAAAAAAAAACTTTACGTGAAAAGAAATGTGTGTTTTTTTTGTGCAATATTGACGGCGCGAGACGCGATTCAGTCGGTAGTCACCTCCTTTCCACTTGTTTTCTCTCTCGGCATGTCGGGCGCTTGGAGGAGAGATGGATCGACTTCGCCTTCGCGTTGAGGTGGAAACAGCGAATTATTACCTCGCTGAGCGAATGACCACTCCTTGAGGTCATGGACTTTGCGCGCACAATTTCAAATAAATCTCTCGCCGTCAATATTGCTCTAAAGCGCTTTTTTTTTCTTTTTCGCGTAAAATTTATTTTTTGGGCATGCGTCTCCTACCTAACTGTTAAAAAAAAAGTTTTTTGGGGGGACTTTTTAGATGCAATCTCTACCTTCTACGCGTCAAAGGTTTCTAAAATATGATGTCTCTGCCAAGTGTGAGACGAGAGAAAAACAGCACCACGTGACTTTGCTTGCGATACGGCGGGAAAGCCTCAGCTAATTCCGGAATAACCACGGTATTCCTCGGACGCGCGAAGCAACGTGTAACGCTTGGAACAAAAGCGAGAGGGGTAATTTCCATTGTTCGCCGACGTTAAAAAAAGGACAAAAAAAATTAAAATCTGAGAATGTCTAAGTACAGCCTTTTATGTCCAAGAAAATTGCCTAATGTCCTGACAAACGTTTCGCTAGAAAGGAAACTTCGCTTTTCTTCTAGTTTTGTTTGCTTCCCTTTGTGGGTTTTTCTTCCGCGATTAATTTGATCTTAAATCGTGCAGAAACAAATAATGGGTCATCAAAGAAATGTGTAAAAATATATATGTTGAAGCAAAGTTCGTGACGAGAACAAAACTGCAAATTAGAACTACGAAAAATTTTTTCCCTCGCGTTTTGGGTTTTGAAAGGGCGGAAGGTAAGTCTTGCGATTTTTGCAGCTTCCGCGAGTTGCACAGAAAGCCACAGGCACGAGGCCGCAGCTTTGAGACGTTGCGCTCACGCTTCAAAGGCCCGTTTCAAAAAGCAGCTTTCGTAGACCTCTTTCTTACCTTCGACTTTCCTAGCGGAGGTAGACGCTGCTACTGAGCATGCGCACCGCTAGCTTTATCTGCAATATGTTTAGGGATAATTTCCCGTCGCCGTAATGGCGGTTGTGGTTGCAGCTTTCGCTGCCTTGCTAGCTTACAGGTGAACGGAGTGCACCCATATTCTTTTTCTTAAATGCCATATTTTATTTTTTACAAGGACTACGATAATGCCGGTGTATGACGAAATGGAAAGAAGTGTTGCAGAACATGTTTGAAAACATAAACATTGTTGGTATTGCTTTCTTGATGAAAGTAGGAGAAAAGTAACGTGAAAGTAATTTGTAACGTAGCGAGTAAAGTAGTCCGTTGGTTTTCAGCCAAAGTAACTTGTAACGGTAACCCGTTGTATTTGAGGCTCGATAATTTGTATTTGTAATCCATTATACTTTTTGAGTAACGGGCATGAGTCTTCTTCGAGGGCTAACACCCTAAGGCCGTTAGAGGAGTACCCTTAGACCAGTCCGGTACGCACTACTGGAAAAAAGTAACCGATTACAATTACAGTTTCCTTCATTAAATAATATAACTGATTAGAGCAATCAATTACTGCATCACGAATTAATCGAAAAGTTACCAGAAAGTAATTGATTACTTTTCGTGTTACTTAGTTTAAAACCTTTTTATTCCGAAATCAAACATTTATGCCGCGACAAACTCGGATTTCAACAACCCGTACAAAGGAAACAATGCGCTTTCGACAGCTCCGCAGTCAAAACGTCGCTGAGCGCAATGAGTTGAGTTGAGCTGCGAAAACGTCTTTATTTGATGCCATGCATGGCTGCTCTTGTTTTAAAACATCCGCAAAGCAAAAAAAAGAAAAAAAGAACACACACACACACGCAAATACACAGCTGCATTTTAGAGCGGCCGACCGCCGTTTCACAATGCAACGCTCACAAACGTAGCTAAACGCTCCAAACCGGGACCGTGCGATGGAACTATTAAAAGGAGTTCGCAGTCACCGGTGGCCATCGGGACAAGAGCCCCGCTGGCCCGCCGTGCGCGTAGAAGAAGCTGCAGAGCTGATTCCACAGAAGCCACACTGTAGGCGGCGGCTTGTCCTGTGGGATCAAACAGTCCTCAAAGCTGTTAGGTTGGTCTACTACCGGGATGTCAGCCAAGGCCTCGAAGCGAGCCGCAGCGTGCTCGGTGCACTTCCAGATAACGTGCTGCGTCGTCGCAAGGGTGCTGCACGCTGTACAATAGCCCTGGTGCGGGTCATCTTGAAATATGCGGTTGCGCAAAGCCTCCAGCATAAGGGTGTTAGTGGCGGTATGGCGGACGAGAGTCTGGGCCTTGCGGCTCACTCCTGCTGGCATAGAGGGTATCATTCTGTTGTGCCTGTTGAAAAGGGAGGCCGTAGTCTTTAAGTAACGGAGTACTTTATGTCGCTCCAGCTTGGCGAGCGCGGCTCTTTCAGCGAGGTCCGGCTGAGTGTCGTCGGCATGCGAAGAATCGAAATGGGGCCCGCTGAAGATGGTGCACGTACGATTGGCGCTGAAGGTTTGCTTATGTGCGGGACGCGCCTCGTTAGGGGCCATTCGTTTCCCCGAATACCCGAGTGGGCGGGCTCCCAGGCGACACGGAGTTGAGTGTGGTGGTTGGTATGCAGGCGGCACGCGATGCCATAGATTTTGTGCACGCGGTCGCTGGTCGACTTGGATGCGTGGCGGCACTCCGAGTAGGCCACTTGCTAGTCTGTGTAGACGGTGATGTTTGTGGTTAATGTTTCTGAGTGCTTATGTTCAGCATGTTGGGCGGCTTGTACAATGGCTTCTAACTCGGTGCCCTTAAAGGGGCACTGACACCCCAAAAGTCGTATTTGTTTTTTGTGGTATGAAACGATGCAAGTTGTAGTCACATCCACAAAAAATACCCCATCGCAAAAAAAAATTTCCCCACGCGCGCGCGCGCGCTTTTTTATTTTTAGCGTTTTTCTTTCTTACTCCTCACCTCCTCGCTTCTTTTGATTGATGACGACAATAATCATGAAATTTGGAAGCTTTGTAGGCTGACATTTCTATAACATTTAATAACGGCAATCGTAAAACATGATATTTAACGCAATTGCGAACGCATTACGGCCCTTCTTTTTGAAATACCAAAAATCAGAGTCCGGCGTGATGTCGCCTCCTGGATTTCTATCCTCCCTCAAAAAACTTGGCGGCGCTCGACGCACATAGCGGAGGATGATCGGTGAGTCGGGGAATTGGACGAAGAAACCGGTTTTTCCCGGTCTGCTGGCGCCCTTCTCTCCCGCTCCTTACCTCCTCGCTTCGGGTCGCGGTGGATTGGAGCGGAGGCGCGAAAGAAAGTCGACTCGCAGGGCTCCGCAATTTTTGACGTCACTGCACTGGCGCGGATCGCGCGGGAACTTCAAATTCGGCATATGGCAATTGTTTTTTTACTTCACAAACACTGAATTCCCAAATTTCCAATGTTGAGGGTAATGTCCCGGTATCGTTTTCAATCGTTTCGGACAATAAAAAAAACATATGATTTTCTTGTGTCAGTGCCCCTTTAATGCCCACTCCTGTGGGAAACCGCTGACACCACACGTCGGGGTGGGTTTTGGCGACCCACGCAGCCGACGCTGGTGGTGCTTCCTGGGCAGGAACGGGGCCACTAGCAGCGTCGGTGTAGTAACCGACGTGTCCTCGTGGGCCCTGGGCGGCAACATGCTGCTCGTGCGTCTTCGCATGACAGGCTCGTCGCTCTGGATGGTCGGCGTCCATGCGTCGTGGTAAGGGACCGTCAACTGTTAAAGGGGCGGGGGGGGGGGGGGCGGGGGTGTGCAACGATTACGAAGTTACGTCAAAAATTTGTGGAAGTTGCCCTCTGACACTTTTGAAGACTGAAGTAAGGAACAGAAAACCGATTTCGCCTGCGTGTCCTAGTTGTTGTGTAAAAAAGAAAGATAATATTGGCATTTCTGGCACCCCTCAACTCATTCCCAATCTTCAGGGAAGACATGTACACGTTACTCAAAAAAGGTAATCAGGTTAAGTTAGTGAGTATTGGCCTCAAAAGTAATTTCAGTAGAGTAGAAGTTACTCAAACGGAAAGTAATTGAGTAAATTACTAACTACCGTACCAAAGTAGCGAATTACTTTTGAAGTTACGGTTATATTTTTATAGTAACAAGAAAGTACAAAAACGTTTTGATCCTTTAGCGAAATTCTGCTAGCCAAATATAAAGCGGCTTGTGTTTTCCCAGAAATGCTTTAATAGCTGGTTCTGCTTCTGCATGCCTAATTGTTTTGTAGTTTATGTTTGTTTTTTGTTCATGATGTACTGCGAAGGTATAATTTCTCTTTCAAGGTTTAGCACTGCCTGAGCTTGATTTTGCAGACACTGTTTGCTTGTTTACTGTGCTGCGTAAACTAATCTAAAAAGTGCTGCATAAAGTAAAGTACAAAGTCAATTAGTGGTCATGTAGTTTAAGTATAGTAAGTACACCGGGTTCAGTGTTCGTGCAGTAGAATACAATAAATACGACATACTTTTAACGTAAATTACAAACACTCTTTAATACAATCTTTCATGATGCCCTTTCATACCCTACTTGTTTACTTTATTTTAACTGGCATGCATTGCTCTAGGGGCAATCGGGGGAACATCCGATTTTTTTCCCCGCAAATGGCGGCAAATATTGGATAAAGTCAAGTCGCCACAGAGTAGTTGCTTTACTCTCGTTGGCGAACTATTCAACACAATACATTTATAAGGCACTTATTTGAATCGGTCTTATATCATCCATTACTTCGCTCAGAGAAATGACCAGATGACGTCTGGAAATACGATAGCGCGTTTTCACATGACGATACGCCTATTTTTTGTTTCCAAATTTGGGGAATGTACTTTGAAGTCGGGAATTTTACTCTCTTCAGAAATTACCAGAAAAAAAATACTTTAGTAGAGTACAAGTACATGCTCAGAGAATGTACTTCAAGCAAAGAACAAGTGTCCTAATCCTACTTGAAACAGTACTTTAAGTACCATGTACTTAAAGTACTTCCAAACTCAACTTTCTTTGCGTTTTTTTCTTTCTTTTTTTTTTGTAAAAACGTGTTTTTGAATTTTGGGAAACCTCCTTACGCTTAATTTTGGGAGGAAAGGCAACGCAAAAAGGTCACCTTCGCGTTGCCCTTTAGCACTCGATTCTTAGAGTACAGCACAAACCACGGGAGCAGCAGACTGGCTTTAGAGCGGGTGCTGCATCTTGTTGAGTCCTTTGAGTGAGGCTGCAGTGTGTATACCTCCTGTAGTGAGCGAGAGTTCCTACGTTCGGGAGAAGCGGGGTAAAGCTCTTTCTTGAAATGCGTCAAGTCTCCATGAGGTTCGGGACACGAAGAAACGCCAGTTTTCCGCGCTAATCTCGCATTTACTGGGCCTCACTCGCGGCATGTCTGTCCGCTCCCCGAGCCTCGCAGCAGGATTGTTGCAGTGGGGACTTGTAAAACGTTTAGAGAATTTCGAACCCTCCAAACCACTTCCCCCCCCCCTACCCCACCCCTGCCTACACCACATGCTGCCCCCTTTTTGCGAATATCAGCTGATCTTCCAACAACCCATCTATTTTTGTGCAGGAATGTTTGGTGACCAGCAAACCTGCAACTAAAATTTAGAAGTAATTTGTAATTTGAGTAGGAGTTACTGGGAAAAAGTAATTAAAGTAAACTACTAATTACCGAAATAAAATTGCAATTAAAAGTTACTAAACTACTCAGAAAAGTAGTTAGACTACAGTAAGTTGAGTAGAGTAGTTGAACTACGTACAAGTCTTCTGCAGGGTCACACCTGGTCGCACTCCCAGTGACGTAATTCGGGGTGTCGTGTAGGTTCCCGTATGCTCTCTTGGAGGACGCTTCCTCTCCCTCTCTCTGCTGACATTAGCGGGCGCCATGCTGCAGCTTAGAGCCGAGCGAGGTCACGTAAGCTTCTCGCCGTTGTTCCTTCGGCTGCCACTCGCGGCTGCAGGTGGGGGTAAAAGCTCGACTTTTGCTTTGCGGTTATGCGGCAAAATCACGACGGTTTTTTAATGAAGGAGGTGTTTTCTCTATCCTCCGGGACACGACAAACAACGTAAAGATGACGAGATGCAAATTCTTTTAATCTTAAAATCTTATTCTGTTGTTGGTACCCAACAACCGAGTAAGCTGGGCAGACACGAGTGGTTCAGCTACATCCTCGAGCTAGTTGAGATTTCCATGAGCGTATAGACCATTCCATTTAGCGCTCTCTGGGCGGCACAATTTTGTTCGACAGCAGCGCCCTCTCCATACATCCGGGAAATCCAGCGGGTTTGGTGGGGTAAAACGAGAGAGAGGGCACGTGCCCGACTCCGCTAGTAGCCGACAAACCGGGAGGCTGCCATTCTCCATTTTTGGGCTGTAGCGGCGGGCTGTACGGAACATCGAACTCTCGCTCGTAGCTGCCGTTGTGAAGTGGTTCGCGTTCTTAGAATAGTTATGGCTACTCCAAAATCAGCCTATAGCTCTCTGTTGTTCTATTTCGGTAAATTTATTTATTATTTATTCAAAATACCCCTAAAGGCCCTCTGTATGAGGGTATTACATAGGGGGGGGGGGGGCAAGTAAATATAAGTACACAGATAAAACACAAATTATACAAAAGACAATATGAGTACAAGGAATAAAAAAAGAACCTTAAGTATTAGTATAACTACGCACTAGCTCTTGGAAGTTAGACATATCTAGTTCAGTTGCAATGTGAGCCGGTAGGTTATTCCAGTCGATTATGGTCCGTGGTATGAATGATCGTGCGTAACTAGATGAGTGGCATGTGATGCGCGCTACCTTGAATGAATGATCGCGACGTGGAAAAATAATGGGTGGTGTTTTAAAAAAATCGTCGTGAAGCGGTGCATGGTGATAGAGCTTGTGAAATAATGACAGACGGGCATGTTTACGGCGGCGTGATAGGTCATGCAACTCAGCTTGATTTTTAATGCGGTGACACTGGAAAATGGAGAGTAGTCAGAGAAAATGAAACGCGCAGCACGGTTTTGCAGCGACTCGATGTTACTTATAATGTAGGCTTGATCAGGATCCCATATGGCAGAAGCATATTCAATTTTGGGGCGGATTAGAGTGATATAAGCAAGTTTACGTAAGTGAGCGGGTGCTTGTTTAAGATTGTGCTTTATGAATCCAAGGGAACGGTTAGCAGAAGCAAGGGTGACATCAATGTGGTAGTGCCAGGACAAATCAGACTGAAAGTGGACACCCAGGTACTTATAGGTAGATGTAAGTTCAACAGTATTGTTATTCAGAAGGTAAGAAGTTGGAGTCTGAGAGGAGCTTTTGGTAAACGACATATGTTTTGTTTTGTTGTGGTCGAGGGTCATTAGCCACGAAGAACACCACGTGGCTAACTGGTCCAGGTCTGATTGGAGAGCTTGGCGATCGGTGTTAGAAGAGATGTTACGGTAGATGACACAGTCGTCAGCAAAAAAGCGGACATGAGATGAAACGCAAGTGGGTAGGTCATTAATGTATATGAGAAAAAGTAATGGGCCCAGCACGCACGCACGTAAATGATCAACTAGCATATCTTTTTCCCGTTACTCAATAGCAGTTGAGTCAGCCGGTAGTACTACCCTCAACTACTGCGTGTATTGCGGCAGGAGAGCACGTTTTTATTTATTATTTCAGACTTCCACTCATGGTCGCTAAAGGCCTACACCAGTACGAACTTTGTACCGTAATAAAGGTACAGTAACCGGATTTACTTTTCGCCGGAGAGACCGGCCAATCTGACACAGTTTTCCTTATTTTTTCTTATTTGCACGCAGGTAACAGCCCAATTGGACCCTGTTAGTCTTTTAATCTAGCATAGTATTACACGATAACAAGGCATACCAAAATCTGCGCATCTGCGCTTGAAATTTCCAAAATGACGCGATTTTAACCAGAGTTTGCACGCCAGCTGGATGCTAACTACAGCCCACTCGGCGGAGACGACATGCGGGGTGAGAGGGGAGGGCATTTTTTTCCAATCTATTACCCTCTCTGCTATGACCCTAATGGAACGGTCTATAAACCAACTCATGTTTACAAACAAACCGGAGCGCCCGGAGCGCCCCTAGCGGACGCCACCGGCGCCGCGCATGCGCGATGGGGGTGTGGGCAACAAGCTCGCCGTCGCCCATAAACAAACCATTGAAATGCGATGTTATCGGCGTCGGTGTGAGTCCCCCTGCCCTTTATCGCTTTCGAATTGTTGATTTTACGTCTTCCTGACAATGTCTGACTACATGAGCGGCGTCAGCGAAATCAACGAAGCTCGTTACACCACAAAACTTCGCGTGAATAATCTCACATGCGGCGATTCATTCCGCGTGGACGCCGCAGAATGTACGCTAAAGCCTGATTCACATGATGAGATTTCGCTCGCAATTTTCAGTCGCGACGTCGCTCGGGCTGCAAAAGCGTGAACCGCAGCTGAGATGGTCGACGTCGATACTGAAAATCGCAAGCAGAATCGGACGAAGTGAATCAGGCATAACAAGTCGGTGATGGCCGCTGGTAACAATAATCAACATCTCCTTGTATCTACTGTTTACGTCGAGCCTGCTTACCAACCTTCAAACTTAAGTCTTTTGAGGCCTGCACTTACTTCTTAACGCAAGTACCGGGCCAACATTTGGTCTACGGGCCGGTGTCGTCTAAAAGAGCAGACGACAAGCAGAAGCGTTTGAAAGAGCAGACGACAGTTCGAACGACCAGACGGCCGTTCGAACTTCAAGACGCACTGAACGTAGTCCGCAGGTGGGCCGTACAACTTGAGGGTTTTCCGGCGTTCATGTTGGAACAAAACAAATAAATCTGATGACCACAAGTATCCGTGAATTCAACCCAAAGTGCTTCCCGCCCAAGCAATTGTGGTCCGGCGGCGGCTGGTTTACCACATATCCATGTTCTCGGACGAACCGAGAACATGAAAACTGATCTTCAAACCTTTCTCGACTCTTTTGGCACAGCCCCAGTCGCGGCGGTTTGACGAAAAGGCATGTTTTCGTCAGGTTCCTTTCAAAACAACGCAGGAATACACGCCTCACATGGGGCCTTCCGCCCACAGCCCCAGACCGGAAGTGCGACCGACGCGCCACCACCGCGCCGTGACGTAACAGAGATGAGTTCGTGTATAGGTTCGGCAGCGAGGTGTGCTTGGGAAGGCCGGTAATAAGCCGTATCGCCTCCTTGTTAAGGTTCTCGACGGTGTCGTGTTGGCGTTGTGTTAGGCAGAAATAGTTCTAGCCGAAAAGCACCTTTGATGAGGCGATGGACTGGACGAGCTGTCTGGTATCTTTCTCGCCTGTGCCCCACTTGCGGTTCAGGACTCGTCGTATCAAGTGAACGATTTGGGTGCTTTTTTTTCTGTCCCTACTTAGCCATGTCCCGGCTCTGCCGTCCTCGTGTATGAATAGCCCGAGAATGCGCACAGTTCGCTCTCGCCTGATAGCAGTGTTGTTTAGTGTAAAGTTGTAAAGGAAGCGCATTTCATTGGTGAGGTGTTGGGGGCCAGAGAATACCACGACGTATTAAGTCTTCTCCGGAGAAGCGGTCATATTAACGTAGTCTAGAGAAGACTGAACAGCGTCGAGGCCACAATGTAGTGTATGTTCTTGTTCCCTGACGCTGCTTATCGTGGACCAGAGAGTTATGTCACCTGCATAGATGGCAAAACGCAGATTCGAAATTGAGGCGAGAGGCGAGCCATAACCATATTAAAATGGGTAAATGAGATCACTGCTCCTTGAGGCACTCCGACGTCGTTGCATTCTAATCCTTCTGGCATCTTGGTATCTTCTTTTGTTGTTAAGGGGTAAAAACAAAAAGTGTCCAACGTTGGTGCAACATAGGCGAGTGACTCACGGGCATACAGAGCGTTTTATTTTTTTATGCACAAAACTCAATAACTTTAACTCTCTCAAAATATGCAGGGTGTTTTTTTTTAAGCTTAACAGATTTGTTTAAAAAAAGGTGTGAAAGTTACACTTATGCGGTTTGTTCAGGTGAGTTATACGGCCAGGGGTACATAGTATATGGGGCTAATCCTAACGATCAGTCGGCTAATTAATTAATATTTGTTAATTAACTTTTTAATTAGTGAAAATAGTCGTATGGTTCAAATTACAACATTCCTTAGCGTCGTCCAGAACCCCTAAATCAGTAATTTTATAAAAATGCTTTGAGGCGTGAGAAGCGCAGTAGTGCACTAAAGTTGCCACTCGTGGAGCAGGTACAAGGCTGGGGCTAGATAAGACATGAGAGACTTAAAATGTGCCCGGCCGCCTTACCTCAACCGCTAGCCTTGTACCTACTTCACGAGTCGTAACTTGAGTGCTCTACTACGCTTCTCACGCGCTCAAAGTCTTTCTGAAAATGACTGATTTAGTGGTTTTCGATAACGCTGAGTAAGTTTTTAATTTAAACCATATGTCAATTTTCACTAATTAAAAAATAATTAGCGAATTTTAACTAATTAGCCGACTGATTATTATGATTAGCCGCCTATACTATGTCTCCTTGGCCGTATAACTCACCTGAGCAAACCGCATAGTGTAGCTTTCACAGCTTTTTAAACAAATATGTTAAGCTTAAAATCAACATCCTGTATAATTGATTACTTGTAATGGATTACAGAAAAATAGTAATTAAAAGACAGTGATTGTTACCGCAGAACAATGTAGTTGAAACGTTAAAAAGTTACAATAAAATGTAATTGATCACAAGTAATCAGTTGTAACTCGTTACGTTCAAGTCTGCCTTATACTGTTGTTTAACACAAAAAAATAGGGTACCCCCGACCTTAGCGGCCCTCTACGGATATTTTGATGCGAAAGCATTAGCTGTCCCATGCAACGAACCGACGTCATCAGCTTTTGAAGCCGCGCCAAACGGCACCTTCCCCTGTCCCAATGAAGCGAAGCCTGTCGCCTGTAGCAGAAATCTGATGGATAGGCTTCCAAGGGCTAGCGCGCATCATAGGTTCAAGGAACAAGGCTGCCCTTCGCTCTCACGCGGAGTAGTTCCAAAAAGCGCCACCAGAGAACCCCCTCTCAATGGCGGCGCAGCGCACGCAGTGGCCCGGCCGCCAGAAAGAGGGAGCAGCTGGCTGCAGAGCCCGCACGGGCAAACCCCGGAGAGGCTGCACGGCCGAGCTCAGCACGTCGTGACCACTTCACGAGAGCGCGCACTCGGCCGTCGGCCGCTACCTCGGAAGTAGCGAAACGGCCGGCGCCAACACTTTGCTGGTCTTGGATCCGGAATCGTGGAAGCTAGCGGACTTCTTCTGCTCGTTGAGCGACCGCCTGGGCGTCGTCACTTCCATCGCCAGCTGGCTCGTGCGGTAGCATGGCGTCAAGCACCGTGGTCACTTTGCGACCATGCACCAGATGGAAAGGTGTAATACCAGTTTTGTCTTGAACCGCTGTGATGTAGGCGAACGTGACATACGGCAGGGCCTCGCCCCACGTCTTGTGTTCCACGTCGACGTACATCGACACCATGTCGGCGACGGTTTTGTTTAGGAGTTTCTTCAGCCTATTAGTTTGACGATGGTACGCTGTGGTTCGCCGCTAGTTGGTGTTGCTGAGACGGAGGGTCTCTTGCGTCAGCTGTAATCAGAACTTCGGGGCGCCGTGCCGTAGGACGAATGACTCGATGAAACACTTGGCCCCTTCCACATCAGTCTCTGATGGAAGGGCTTTCGTTTCGATGTACCGCGTGAGATAATCTGTGGCGACGATTATCCAGCGTTTTCCCGACGCTGATGGTAGAAAGGGGCCAAGCAAACCCATTCCGATCTGCCGGACGGGGGAGCAATGGGATGCAGAAGTTCTGACGGCTTCATCAGTGGTTTTTTGCGTCGCTGACACTCATGGCATGATGGAGTGTAGAGGTGAACGTTATTCGGTAGCCTCGGCCGGTAGTATACTTCCGAATCCTGGCAAACGTCCTGTTGTAGCCACGGTGACCAGCCGTCGGGTCGTCATGACAGGCCTTTACAAGTCCTGCACGAAGACTGGTAGGTATTTCCAGTAGCCATTCTGGGTTGCTGGTCCCGAAATTCTTTTTGAAGAGAACACCCCGTCGAATGGCGAAGCTTGACAAGCCTCGGGAGAAAATTCGGGGGACGGCACTTCCTTCACCTTCAACGTGACCTTCGTCACGCTGAAGTCCTGCCATTCAACTACATTGACTGCGCCGAGAAAACCTTTGTCCTCCTTGTCGTCGGTTCTGGCAGGTGGAGACTCGACAGGGCTTTCGACAGGCAGTCGGCGTCACTGAGTCTGCGGCCGGATTTGTATGTAATGGTTCTGTCGAATTTTTCCAGTCGGAGACTGCAACGGGCGAGGCGAACAGAGGTGTATTTTAGGTTCGCGAACCAGCACAGCGAGTGGTGATCTGTGACCACGCAGAATGGACTGCCATACAAGTACAAGCGAAACCTCGTTATCAGACTACAGCAAGGCATTCTTTTTCTGACGTTAAGTAGTTGCACTCCTCCTTAGACAGCGTCCAACTTGCGTAAGCAGTCACTCGCTTTGTACCATCCTGCCGTTGAACCAGTATGCGCCAAGTCCGGTATTACTTGCGTCGGTGTGGATTTCCGTTTCTACGAAGTGGTCGATATTGTCAAGGATCGATCGGTAGTGTCTGGAGTCTCCGCTTGAGCTCACCAAATGTCCGCTGTTGTTAAACTCTCTATTAGAACTTCACAGCGTCCTTTGTGAGATGCAGGAGTGGAGCAGACAGCTTGGCGAAATCTTGAACAAAGCGCCGATAGTATGCACAGAGTCACAGGAATCTTCTAACGGCCTTCTTGTCCGACGGCGGTGAAAATGCGGCTACGGCGCGCGTCTTCTTGGGTTCACAGCGAACACATTCGTTGTTCTCGACGTGGCCTAAGAACTTCACTTCGTCATAAGCAAAACGGCATTTCGTCCGCTTAAGGGCGACTCCAGCGGTCTTGATCGCTTGTAGTACGTCTCGAAGACGTCTCAGGTGCTAGTCGTAATCTCGTGAAAACACAACGACGTTGTCTAGGTAGACAAGACAGCTCTGCCATTTCAGACCTGCTAGCACGGTGTCCATGACACGCTGAAAGGTTGCGGGTGTTGTACAAAGTCCAAAAGGCAACACTTTAAACTCGTACGATTTGTCGGGCGTGACAAAGGCCGTCATTTCATGGCCTCGCTCATCGACTTCGATCTGCCAATAGCTACGGTTGAGGTCCATCGACAAAATATCGGGTGTGGCGCAGCGGGTCCAGGGTGTCGTCCATTAGGGGCAGCGGATAGACGTCCTTCTTCGTCACGGCGTTTAGTCGACGATAGTCTACGCAAAAATCTTAGAGTCCCATCTTTCTTCTTTACCAGGACGACCGGCGACGATCAAGGACTACTTGAAGGCTGGATGATGTCGTCATTGAGCATTTCTTGTACTTGTGCTTGGATTACCTTCCATTCTTTTAATGACACTAGGTACGGCGACTGGTGCACAAGGAGCGCGTCGTCGTCGGTAACAATGCGTTGCTTTGCTACCACCGTTTGTCATACCCTTGAGGAGGCAACAAACACTCGGTGAACTCGCCGGGGAGGTCAAGCAGGCGCCGTCGTTCTGTAGCGGGAAGCTTCGGATCGATGTTCAGTTCCGAGAGTGGCGTTCTCTGGCGCTGCGGTGAAGACGATTTTTCCGAGAGTGCAGTGATGGCGGCTTTGTCCTGAAGTCCCTCAATGTGGCTTAAGGCGGTCCATTTACTGAGGTGCTGTGGCTCTTGTCGGAAGTTTGTAACGAGGATTGTGGCGCGCCCGTCTTGAAGCTCAGTTACACCACTTGCGACTCCGAGTCCGCTTTCGATAGAAGCAACTGGACGCTGCCCTTGAGGAGAACTTCTACGCAGGAGGCTTCATTGGTCCCGCCATGTACAAAAACACTTGACCGCGGCGGCAGGCTTACGTGGTCGGGAAGGACATGGGCCACAGATAACGTCGTTTTTGTTTCCTCCGGTGGTGGGACAGGTTTCTGTAACATCAACCAGTTCGCTCCAAGATCAATGACAGCGCCGTACTCGCACAAGAAGTCCATTCCCAGGATAACATCCCTCGCGCTGTCCTGAAGAACGACGAACTTCACACGACATGCTTCGCCATGAATCCTGACGCAAGCGGTGCGTCTTCCGACGAGTGTGATG
The DNA here is from genome assembly GCA_037355805.1 of Ixodes ricinus. Classification (NCBI taxonomy): domain Eukaryota; kingdom Metazoa; phylum Arthropoda; class Arachnida; order Ixodida; family Ixodidae; genus Ixodes; species Ixodes ricinus. The sequence continues at coordinate 191,354 of JAZHYW010007488.1, forward strand.
AGGTGTCCTCCAGCGGCTCGCATCTGCGGGCCATCCCACGGTGTCGTAACTTTCCGAAGGTGGCGAGAGAGCTTCTCAATCAGAACCGAGTAGTGTGCTCCGGTGTCGATGAGTGCCGTCGCGTCGTGGCCATTGATAATTATGTTAAGGTTGTTCGGCACCGTCGCAGAAGCGTTCTTCCGTGGCGTTTCTTCGGTAGAGTGGGAGCCCTCCAATGTTTGGAGAGGATCTTTACTTCGTCAGTGAAGGGCAACTCCGCATCCTTGGGCTACCGCGCTTTGCTGGACGTGGGGGGGGGGGGGGGACGGCTAACGAGATCCTCGGGGTGCAGCCGGCATTGGGGACGGCGATCGGCGCAGTGTACGCGCCCCGATGTCTCTCGGCCGTTCAACAAAGCGGGGCCGAGGGCCGTTTGTGCGAACCCGCGCAGGCCTATATCTGGCGGATGCTGCACTCTCGGTAGACGTGGCCGGCTTCTTTGCAGTGGTAGCAGAGAGGGCGTCGGTCGGCCGTTCGCTACACGTCGGTCTTCTGGGGTGCACGGGGCTTCTGGTGGGCGTATTAGACTTGGTCGTCGTGGCGTCGGGCATACCGCTGCGCTGAAGACTCATGTTGAGGCGGAGCGGCATATGGCCGAGGCAGTGACAATGGCGGTCGGGCCATTGCGGCGTACGACAACGTTGGTTCCTCTGTAGTGGCCACGCTGTCTGCAGCCTTCGGTTCGAAGGCTCGCTGTACTTCTTCCCGAACCACCTCGGCGATGGAGAGCGAGGCCGGGCGTCCAGCAGTGGGCAGCAGCTCCTTTTCCTCTCCCCGTACAACGTCGTAATCTCCAGAATTCCAGTCAAGCTGGACCAGAATTCCGTGGTCCAATCCCGAAGTCGAGGGGCAGCCACGCTGAGGTGCCAGTGGTAGGGGGTTGCTCTTTAAAAGATAGCACGCTCCATGTTCGTCACCTTGGTGACGAATCCTTGAACGGTCGTCGGTGGGTTGAGTACGAGTCCGCCGAAGATGTCGTCCTTCACGCCGTGCGTCAGAATACGCAACTTCTTTTCCTCTGTGGCCTAAGGGTCGGCGCGGTAGCTCAGACGCAGGACGTCTTCCACGAAGCTCGTGACGCTCTCATTCGGGCTCTGGTTCCTCTATTGCAGCCGATCTTCGGCCCACTCTCTTCACTGAGGACTGGTGAACGTACGCGTCAGCTCGTTCTTGCAAAGGTCCCACGAAGTCAGGGATGCTTCGCAGTTTTCGAACCAGCACCTTCAGTTTTTTCAAGCGAGAAATAGGGGTTCTGGAGGCGCTGCTTGTCACTCCACCCGTTGTGGCGAGCCACGCGATCGTACTGGTTGATCCAGTCTTCGACAGCCTCGTAGATCTCGCCGAGAAAGGGGTAGGTGTCCGTAGAGCGACAGGTAAGACGACGACGGCCGGGGTGGTCATCGTCGAGATCTTCTTCTTCCGGTTCTCGGCCAAGAGACCGAATTCGGGGGGCTGACCTCTGATACGACGGCTTGCTCGTGCGTCTGCTCCCTCCTCGAAAAGTCTTCTTTCGCTCGGGAGCGTGCTAGCAGACTTTCACTGCAGGCCCTCGGAGGGGTACGCTGCATGGGTTGTACCCCAAACCTCCACTAATATGTTACAAATGACAAATAATGAGGTGGCGAATAACAGGACGAACTAAACATTTAATGGAGCGAACTTGTGCCTAAAACAAAATAAAAAAAGGTTAGCGTCGCAGTCGTCAATGGCGGCGTAACCGCAGGATCGAACGCTGAGGCAAGACTGACCGCGGCTCGCCACGCGGAGCCCCTTCTGTACGCGCGTGGGCTTCTGGGACAATCCGCGTAGGCTATTTGGAGCGTAGATCATTCTGACTTCGAACAAGCAACATATACTTCTCCGAATTCACCAGAACGCGACAATTAGAAAAATAACAAAAAGGTGACTCTTCCACTAGGCATTGAACCTCGGCTCTTTGCGGGAGCCAAACACAATAATTGTTCGGCCACGGGCGTGCCGCCTACTCGACCAGCTACGCGCGCAGGGGGAAGGTAATTAATGCTTGCCTGACAGTCGGCATTCAAACAAGTGTGTGACGAACGAAAACAACACAACGTGACGTCGCTCGCAAGGTGACGGGGAACTTTCATAATTCGATGGGAATAACACCCAGTAATTACCAACCGCGCGAGTGAATCACGTGGAACGCGGCTGAACAAAAGCGACAATGGACCCATTGTCCTTGGTCGAGAAACAACTAAGCGTGTCCAGGAAAAGCCTTTTACTTCAGATCGCATTTTTCACGCGCTCGCACCACCGTTCCTTTAAAACTGCTTGTAGTTTGGTTTGAGAAAGTGCAATCGTCGGAGGCAGTCGGTGTGTGTTGCCTTCTTGACGGAACTGCTTTGAGTGAGAAGCCGAACTGCACAATTCGGTGGCCACAGAATGGGCGTACACGTGCTGCCGACGTCTTCATACCTCGTCTCCCTGTTCGTCGGAAACGCGACATGGATTTTAGGACTACTTTTGTGCGCCGGATTCGTTGTTCCATTCGTTCAGTGGTTCCGAGTGTGGAAGGCCCTGAGGCCCCTACCGGGACCGTGGGACGCCGTGCCCTTCTGGTTTATCTTGGGCTGCTTCAAGTCCGTCATACAAGAGAACAAAGCCAACAAGCACGCCACAGCATGTGAGTAAGAGCTTGTCGTAGTAGCGTGTCTGCGCGTTCTTGTTTATTTTCTTCCATACGCTTTTCTTGCGTGTGCGTGTATGCGCGTGCGCGCGCTTGTTTCTGTGTGTGTGTTTGTGTTGTTATTGCTGCGCGAGCACACAGGATCTTGTGAAATCATATTCTAAAGAAAGCGTCATTAAACAAAATCGCATTATGTCGTGCCAAAAAAAAAATACACGCTATGTTCTTTTTTTTATATTGAAATAAACATTTAAGGTAGCATGCAACGGAGGAAAAATTATACTATTGTGACCTTAGCGCAAAATTTTCTTCCCATTTACCAACAAATATATCAGTACACTTTTTTTTATTAAATGGCCCTTTTTTTTTAATGACGAGAACATGAACTAAGCGTACCTGCAGGTGCAACATATATGTTTTGGAGTGGGCCCTCACAGCAGGGCGCCCGCAGAGTGAAAGTGCGAGGCAAAACTCTCATATTCCTCACCGCGTGTCCCAGGTAGCATTCTTTCGGCCCCGCTTCATACATTCGTAAATTATTGACCTCCTGCGTGAGTGGGATTTAATTAAATGATAGCCCCGTTTGGCAGCCATTTACTTGTCACAATTTTAATGTTCAGAAAGAATAAAGGTCAAAACACATTTATATACATCGTGTTTCAAGGAACGCTGGCTAAATGGTTAAATACGTTTTGTGTGTTTATACAGCAGGAAGTTAGTCAGCCCCAATGGGTGTCTCAGTTGTCTGGTGTCTCAGTTGTAGAGGAGAAATTTAGCCAGTGCAGTACAACCGTGCACCACGCTGTAGTGATACACGATCACACGTCGGTCTTATTCAGGTCGAAACGCGCAGAGGTGGGGTTGAAACCTAGGATAGAGCACGATGAGCAGCAGCGACTGGTTGGACAAGCCCGCCGAATCTGGGGGCCAGTGGTGCCTTAGTCTAGGGGCACCGACCAGGGACCGCAAGGTCCTTTCACTTGTCGAATACATTCGGCGACAACTTTTCTTGGCATTTGCCAGGAAAAGAGGAGAGCGTGCGCTCAGCATAAATCAGCGCTCAAAAGGGGAGAGGGCACGCGTGCCCGTACCTTTGACTGCATTGCCAAGAAAGCTTGTCGCCGAGTATAGTAAAGTTTACGATGATGATGATGGATTCTGCAGCGCTAGCTTTCACTCCTCGCGCTCCGAGCTGCGGTGCCCTAAAACACAAGGTCATAGATCCCTGCCAAAACTTCGAATCGTTAAAGCAAAAAGTAGAAGTTAATTGGTTTTTGTTTAGGAGCTTTTCGTTGTCAAATGAATAATGTTAAAAAATATGTCTCCTAATTAGTTTCGAGTTTAGAACTTTAATTAATGAAGTGATGGGTATACTTTCAGCTAGAAAATTGCTGGGCATCGTCAAAAAGCGCAAGATCAACTCACTTCAAAAAGACGTAGAATACAAACAAAAATTTACGGCGTAAAAAAAAATTATATATACGCTCAGTTTAAATGCGCATCAGGCCTCGGGTTTCTATCGTAGCACATGTTTGCGCCAGGGGTCCCGCCTCCAGTGATCAAAGTGCGCAACTTCCGTGTGCTGCCAAATATTCTTCGTACGATGGAGGTGAGTACGAGGTTCAAAAGCGTATCCTTGCAATGTCACCCGAGCAGCACAGCGATTGATTTGCAGTGATCGTCACGTCTTCCATTTTTTCGATGGAGGCGAGGCGGTGATTGTGCGCTTTGGCAAAGAGGAGCAGGACTGCTGTAGCAGAGACGCGTTCTGGTTGGAAACCGAACGCCGTAAAATGCTGCGCCTGCCTTGTACTTCTATAAAGTTCGCTCTGCTAGAAGTTTTTGATGTTGTTCACAAAGTTTCTAATTGAAACTATAGATGTTTTTTTCTGTTTCCTGTCGTTCTCAGTAACGTAGTTTCGTATCTGGAATGCGAGACGAAAAATAATAAAACATTTCAACCCGAAATATGCGATAAAATATAGCTGAGGGAAAACAAGAATGAGTGATAATCACGCATTTTTCGTAAACACCTTGCAGCGGCGTGGAGAGATCAAAACGATGTTGTACCGCATATCAGAAGTGACGACATTCAAGATGGCTGCGCCCTTGTGAAAAAGGTGTATAGGGAGTATTTACTGGCGGTCATAAATATGTGCGCGACTACTGAGCGCGTACTGATGGCGACCTACCACATTTATTTTCTAAAGTGCAATCCACACTTTCAAGATTGCTGGTCTTAGCAGCCTATTAATCTGAGCTCGTCCGAGCATGCGCTCTAAACAACTCTTTCAAATATGGCGTCCAGTGAATACCCCCTATACCTATAAACTTACTAATTAGAAGTGAATGACTCGAAAGTAGTTAGTAAATGAATTACACCGAATGTCATTAGTTTTCTAGAATACGTTCTTCGGCAAAGAGCAATACGACATTAGGTTTTCTTCTTTCTTTTACTTTTTCGTGCGATGCATGCTTTTTGCAAGACCGTGCAGTAGACACGAGATTCTGGACAAATATCGAACAGCATAGCGTCTTATATTCGTTATGTTGACCTTAGTGTATGCGTATGTTCTTTTCACTTAGGGATATTCAGCAAAATTTGCTCCCTGTGCCAGGAGTACACGGGTAGGCTCTTCAAGGTGTACGTTGGCATGACTCCCATCGTCGTTCTGCAGACCCCTGATGCAGTAGAGGTAAAACAAAAAGATTTTGTTTTTTTCAAGCATAGTTGATGACAGGCTAAGAATTCAGCATAAACTTCGCCTCTTGCACTCGCCCGTAGCCTTTCACTGGGCTTTGGCTGCGCGTGCGCCCAAGTGTTATCAAGAGCAGAAAACTCAAACTGGAGAAGGAATCTTTCCTGAATTCTTAAACCTGTCACTGACTACAGCATTCTTAAGTGTGACGGTTCAATTTCTTGTAATATTCATCTTAATCATTTCACAGGCGCTACTGACAAGCAGCGTCAACCACGGAAAGCCGTTCCTGTATCATTTCATCGCGCCGTGGTTGGGACCACTCAACATTCTGGTGGGCGTGAGTAACACGACAGTCACATTTAACTGAGAGAGAGATCCGTAAAGTCACGTGCACGGGAAAATCTTGGGAATCAATGTGTTTCTCTCAAATAAATGACACGGTAAGATCAAGATAGGAAGCAGCGCTCAGTGCGAAACTCGCCGGGGATTACGCGGCGTTCAATGTTGAGTTGGCAGTTCATCGGGACAAAAACGTTCCAGACTTCCTTGACGTGAACGCCTCGGCGCATGTACTAAAATGAGAATTTACAACTGAACAACAAAAACATCGTAATTCCCCGGAAATCTTTAAAATGACAGTCATAAAATATCAATACGCCGTACTTAAATTTTGAGACGCGTATAGTTTTTTGCACTGAATCCTATGGGCCACATTCATAAAATTATAAATTTCTGTTTTTCTTGACAAATGATCGTTATATTCCCGAGGACTGTATGGACCTGGGTATCATAGAATGCAAATCGATTAAAATTTTGATATTTCCTCGAAAACTCTTATTCCACGGATTGTCCCCGAAACTTGGCCACGATAGCCTCAGCGCTGAAACGCGGGGAAAATCATATCACACAACGTAGTATATATTATCAGGCATTGTTTTCTGTGTTATTGGCGCTTATTCTTGTACTGGTATAACTTTATTCTGATAAAGGTAAAAAGAAAGAAATCAGGTCAGTTCGCCCGGTAGCGGCTTGCATTAAAACAATGAAACAGGAAAAGGGGAAAAGGGGAAAGGGATCAGCACAGCAAACAGGCGTGGCGTTTCGAGATGCTTTCCTTGTTGTTTATACAGCGGAGCTGTTAAGGGCTAGTTTCCCCAGGATCGTGTCCCCCGCAAAGAAAATGAACACACCGAACTCTGGACACCTGCCGCCATCTATGAGCGACGGCGGCAGAGCAATGTATCTAGTTGCCGCCGTCGCTCATAGATGGCGGCAGCCTTTCCAGTCTGGCTTGCCGACTTGCGGCCGGCCATTACTTTCCATTGTACAGCTCCGCTGGTCTTCCTTCTTCACCAAAGTGAAAAAGGCTGAAAATGTTTCTTGTCTTTTTTTGCCTTCTATTTGTCAAGGTTTTGAACCACGTCTGTTTTACATCACATCATGTCAATCTTTAAACCTCAGTTTAAAAACAAATCGTCACTAACCACTAAGGCGGTAATTTATCGCAACAGATTCAGGTTTTCCCAGCGCTGATCGTAGTAGTATTTTATTTCCTAGTCCAGGCAACATCAAAAGCCCGAGTAGATGTCTTCCCGAAAGGCAATTTGTTCTTTCTTGTAAAAAAAGAAGGCAAGCAGAATAGCAGACGTTGTTATTCACGCTATAAAGCAGTAAAGAAGCGCGGCATTCCACCGATTATCCACTCGGGGAAAATATGCCAAGATTTGGGCTGTGGACGCATGAGTGGCGTCGAATAATATTACACAGATGCCGCCTCGCTAAGTTGGTGAATTAACTGAAATCTGTCGAATAACTCCTTACTTTATGTTTTAAATGGGAATGCTGCAATTGTATGCTTCAAAGCAGATGTTATTTGGAGGCTAACCGATTTAAACGATTCGACTGTAATATAAGTGAATTTCATGCATTCAACGATCAGCTTTTTGCGGTTTTTGTCAATTTTGAAACTGCACTCAAAAATGAAATACGTTTACAATCCCCTGTGACGCCGAATTAGAGCGCAGCTCTTGAGGAGGAGGAGGGAGAGTACGTAGAGGAGGGTATGCTCCTCCTCCTCATCCGTACCCTCCCCTCCTCCTCTCCTACTACGCTCCCCATTTAGCGGGAAATTTTCGCTAAATTTTCCGCTAAATTTAGCAGGTAATTTTTCCCCCGCTACATTTAGCGGGGTAATTTTTCCGCTAAATTTTTCGGAGAATTTTTTTCCGCTAAATTTAGCGGTGAATTTTCCGCTAAATTTAGCGGGGAATAATTCCCGCCAAATTTAGTGGGGATATTTTTTGCTTAATTTAGCGAGGAACTTTTTCCGCTAAATTTAGCTGGAAATTTTTTTCGATAAATTTAGCGGGGAATTTTGTTTGCTAAATTTAGCGGGGAATCATTTCCCCAAAATTTAGAGGGAAAATTTACGAAATGCAACGCGCGGTGACGTCACTGGTGACCCTCTTGACGTCACATGTGACGTTACGTGTGACGTCATCATGGCAAATGTCCCATAATGCACCGCGCGGTTACGCCGACGGCGACGGCGACGCCGCTCAAGCCGGATACGGGCGCCCAAGAGCTGCGCTCTAAAAGATCACCCAGGTTCCCGCTCGTAACGAATGCCAGCAAGAGTGACGTGCCCGTTTCTCACGTTTGATCATAATCTCAGCCCTCTTTTCCTGGAGTCGGCCCATGCGCCAACCAGGCGCTGCCGAGATAATGGAAAGGAGCGCAAAACCACTACGTCTCAACTTCAACGTACCGCTTGTCACAGAAATTCCTTCGCTCGTCTAAAGGTCCGTTCACACTCTTGCAACCGAGTTCGACTGAGAGAGACCAAACCGGTTTTAAGCCTTTGCGATTTCTTAGGACCAGCTCCGCTGCAGCCGAGCTGGTCCTAAGAGATCGCAAGAGGCTTAAAAACCGGTTTGGTCTCTCTCGGTCGAATTCGGTCGCAAGAGGTGAACGGATTCCCTAACGGGGGAGCGTTAAGGAGCTCTTGTCGCAGAAAAGCCGGCGCCGGTGTTGGTGTCGGCGTAGGTGGGACGAGAAAATTCTGATTGGCCGATGGGGTCATGACGTCACAGGCACACGACCTTGCGCGGGAATTTCGAACAACCCACAATGCTCACGTGAAACGTGACATCACGCGTGGAATGAAAGTGATTAAAAACATGACATGTAATCCCAAATAAAGGTCTCCGCGATGTCTCAAACGATTTCAATTTGCGAAGTAATTAATTTGCCTTAAAGAAAACAATTTTAAGGATTTTAGGCGGGATCTGAAAGCACGAGTCTTCGGTTGCGAGCCAGACACGCTACTGACTTGACTATGCAGACACGCTTGCACGGCTTTCGCGTTCCACTCTTAAAGGCGAAACTTAAGCGTCCACTGTAATTTTTGTGTCCAGTTTCCGATACAGAACACTAGAAATGTTCTGAATACTGGTTCGAATTGAATTACGCGGTGTCATTCCTAGCTTCAACACTGTTAAGGAAACCGGATCACGTGGCTTTTACCTCCACTGGGAAGGTTATGAATGGCGAAGGAATATTCGATTGAAACCGGTAATCGCACACCCTTACAGAACATGGCTTCCTCTGACTTTTCGCAGACACCATTTCGCGCCCCATTGGCGACGAGATTAGAGTCCCTTGATATTTCTTTTACAAATAAAGGCAAACCAATACAAATGACAAATCACATTCCGCTGGAACAAAATGTCGTCATTCAGTTTAAACCTTTGCTGTGCGCCGCCATTCGCTTCCCAAAAACCTGCACCGTCACGGAGTCGGCGCTTCATAGAATGTCGCTACTTGTAAGCAGCTCTTATCTAGGGAATTTAGAAAGGGATGTTTTGGTGGAGCCACCTCGCGGGCGCTCTTCTGTGACCGAGTGGGTAGGATTCGAGCACAGGACGCACTAAGCGTTTGCACAGAGTGCACGGCTACGATGGCTCGCATCTATGACAATAAATAACGGTTCGTTTATGTTTAAAAAAAGGCGTATGGCGTTTCTTTGTGTGCGATTTTCTATTTAATTACAGCTCTTACAATCCGCTTTTGATATAACGATCTTTAAAATGTTCCGAAAGAACTTTGCATGCGTTCCTATCGGGCGCCACAATGTGCCCGCTAAAAGTCAGAGAAACACGCGTGTTCTGCGTGGACAGCCCTCAAGAAAACAATAACGCGAAAACTGATCGATGAGCATCTCAGAGCCTGTTGGCGTTTGGCAAACTCCCCAATTGAGTTAAGCCTCTAAAATTCAACTGCAACTAAAACACGACCAATGAAACTGGTAAGTGAAAAGGTTAACTAACGCATTTGAGATAAATAGCCGTCATACCTCGATTGTTATTCTATTGTCTAATGTCCGTCGAGCTCAATAAATACGCGGTGAAGACGGCACGCATTTGACTCACATCTTTTAACAATATGTTGGTATTAAAAGCAAGCACCCTGAATATTGATGCCATACAACCACTCTCCGCGTGTCAATCCAAAAGTCAACCAGAACCAAACTTAAGCCTTTGATAACTCCTCGTCATCTCTTCAGAAGCACATATTCGAAAGCCTTCTTAAACTTGCACTCAGTTCCAGGGACGGCTGGCTGCCAGATTGTTTACGCCGCCGGTCCAAGCTGTTTCCTTAAGAGATGTTTTTTGTAACATCAACTTTCACTGTACAGAAGCAGAAAATGAGCCCTAAGTTCATTCCAGGTGACACATTTTCCGCGAACCAACATGTACTATTCTTCTTTTCCTTGTTTGAGCAGAACCGGCGAGGGCGTGGCGTTTCAAGAGGAAGCTGATGACACCTGCGTTTCAACTTTCGGGTCCTGGACAACTACATGCGCATTTTCAACGAGAGACGGCGACTTGCTGGTGAAGCACTTATGCTCCGTCGTCGACAAGGCGCTTGGACGAACCCATACGTCTCTTCAAGAGCACGCAGAGATGCGCCATGGACATCATTGGAGGTGGGCATGGGGCCCGTGGCCAACTGTATTCTGTCTGTGTCTCGACGGCGGCAGTGTTAGCTGGTTCAAGATGAACTGCTGTTCATCTTGAAGTCCGCTTTAAACAAGAAACAACACACACTATAACAGAGCTCTTGTGTAATCTGGAATATACCGTTCAAAACGCGTCTCAAGAATGCCTGCTGGTCTGCTTTCCCACCGATCGCGCAGTAATTGATCCAATCACAGTTATCTAGAGAACGCGTAGCACGTCGAGGTTTACAGTAGGTAGGGTGCTCCTTAAACCTAACGCCGCCACATAGTTCCTCATAGATTGTTCCCATTTAGGGCAGCTCAAAACTAAATTTGTCTCTCCAGTGACTGGAATATGTTCTCCAGACTGGGTTTTGATTGGGGGGCCAACACTCCACCACAGTGCACAGCCGATAGGCCCAAGTATAGGACACACAC